>CAWVNZ010001341.1:0-125566 GCA_963930735.1 Dioctria linearis
AAATCTGAATTAGCAAAAAATATTAAAAATTAGAAAAAAAATCTGAATTACCAAAAAAAAAAAAAAAAAAAAACAAAAAAAAAAAAAGAAAAATTAGCAAAAAAAAAAAATCTGAATTAGCAAAAAAAAATCTAAATTAGCAAAAAAAAAATAAAAATTAGCAAAAAAAAAAAATAGAAAAAAAAATCTGAATTATCAAAAAAAAAAAAAAAAAAAAAAAAAAAAAAAAAAAAATTGAATTAGTAAAAAAAAAAAAAAAATTAGCAAAAAAAAAATCTGAATTAGCAAAAAAAATCTAAATTAGCAAAAAAAAAAAATAAAAATTAGCAAAAAAAAAATAGAAAAAAAATCTGAATTAGCAAAAAAAAAAAAATCTAAATTAGCAAAAAAAAAATCAGGAAAAAAAATCTGAAAAAAATCTGAATTAGCAAAAAAAAAAAAATCTGAATTAGCAAAAAACAAAAAAAAATTAGCAAAAAAAATCTAAATTAGCAAAAAAAAAATTATAAAAAAAAATCTGAATTAGCAAAAAAAAAATCAGAATTAGCAAAAAAAAAATTAGAAAAAAAAAATCTGAATTAGCAAAAAAAAATTAGCAAAAAAAAAATTAGCAAAAAAAAAAATCTGAATTAGCAAAAAAAAAAAAAAGAAAAAAAAATCTGAATTAGCAAAAAAAAAAAATCTGATTAGCAAAAAAAAAAAAATTAGAAAAAAAATCTGAAATAGCAAAAAAAAAAAAAAAAAATCTGAATTAGCAAAAAAAAAAAAAAATTAGCAAAAAAAAATCTAAATTAGCAAAAAAAAAAAAAATTATAAAAAAAAAAAATTTGAATTAGCAAAAAAAAAATCAGAATTACCAAAAAAAAAAATCTGAAATAGCAAAAAAAAAAAACAAATCTGAATTAGCAAAAAAAAAAAAAAAATTTGCAAAAAAAAAAAAATTATAAAAAAAAAATCTGAATTAGCAAAAAAAAAAATCAGAATTAGCAAAAAAAAACATTAGAAAAAAAAATCTGACTTAGCAAAAAAAAAAAAATCTGAATTAGCAACAAAATTAGCAAAAAAAAAAAAGAAAAAAAACTCTGAATTAGCAAAAAAAAAATCTGATTAGCAAAAAAAAATTAGAAAAAAAAATCTGAAACAGCAAAAAAAAAAAAAAAAAAAAATCTGAATTAGCAAAAAAAAAAAAAATCTGATTAGCAAAAAAAAAATCTGAAATAGCAAAAAAAAAAAAAATCTGAATTAGCAAAAAAAAAAAAAAAAAAAATTAGCAAAAAAAAATCTGAATTAGCAAAAAAAAAAAAAAAAATAGCAAAAAAAAATTGCAAAAAAAAATTATAAAAAAAAAATCTGAATTAGCAAAAAAAATCTATATTAGCAAAAAAAAAAAAATCAGAAAAAAAAATCTGAAAAAAAATCTGAATTAGAAAAAAAAAATTAGCAAAAAAAAAAATCTGAATTAGCAAAAAAAAAAACAAAATCTAAATTAGCAAAAAAAAAAAAAATTATAAAAAAAAAATCTGAATTACCAAAAAAAAATTAGAAATAGCAAAAAAAAAAAAATTAGCAAAAAAAATATAAAAATTAGAAAAAAAATCTGAATTACCAAAAAAAAAAAAAAAAAAATTTAAAAAAAATGTGAATTAGCAAAAAAAATAAAAATTAGCAAAAAAAAAATCTGAATTAGCAAAAAAAAAAAAAAAAAAATTAGCAAAAAAAAAATCTGTTTTAGCAAAAAAAAAAAAAAAAAAAAATTAGCAAAAAAAAAATTAGAAAAAAAAATCTGAATTAGCAAAAAAACAAGAAAAATCTGAATTCGCAAAAAAAAAAAAATTGAAAAAAAATCTGAATTAGCAAAAAAAAAAAAAATCTGAATTAGCAAAAAAAAATAAAAATTAGCAAAAAAAAAAAAATCTGAATTAGCAAGAAAAAGAAAATCTGAATTAGCAAAAAAAAATTAGCAAAAAAAAAATAGCAAAAAAAAAAAAAAATTATATAAAAAAAAATCTGAATTAGCAAAAAAAAAATCTAAATTAACAAAAAAAAAAAAATCTAAATTAGCAAAAAAAAAAAAAAATTATAAAAAATAAAATCTGAATTAGCAAAAAAAAAAATCAGAATTAGCAAAAAAAAAATTTGAAAAAAAAATCTGACTTAGCAAAAAAAAAAAAAAATTAGCAAAAAAAAAAATCTGAATTAGCAACAAAATTAGCAAAAAAAAAAAAGAAAAAAAAATCTGAATTAGCAAAAAAAAAATCTGATTAGCAAAAAAAAATTAGAAAAAAAAATCTGAAACAGCAAAAAAAAAAAAAAAAAAAAAAAATCTGAATTAGCAAAAAAAAAAAAAATCTGATTAGCAAAAAAAAAATCTGAAATAGCAAAAAAAAAAAAAATCTGAATTAGCAAAAAAAAAAAAAAAAAAAAAAAATTAGCAAAAAAAAATCTGAATTAGCAAAAAAAAAAAAAAAAATAGCAAAAAAAAAATTGCAAAAAAAAAAATTATAAAAAAAAAAATCTGAATTAGCAGAAAAAATCTATATTAGCAAAAAAAAAAAAATCAAGAAAAAAAAAATCTGAAAAAAAATCTGAATTAGAAAAAAAAAAATTAGCAAAAAAAAAAATCTGAATTAGCAAAAAAAAAAATAGCAAAAAAATAGCAAAAAAAAAACAAAATCTAAATTAGCAAAAAAAAAAAAAAATTATAAAAAAAAAATCTGAATTATCAAAAAAAAATCAGAAATAGCAAAAAAAAAAAATTAGCAAAAAAAATATAAAAATTAGAAAAAAATCTGAATTACCAAAAAAAAAAAAAAAAAAAAAAAAAAAAAAATTTAAAAAAAATGTGAATTAGCAAAAAAAAAAATAAAAATTAGCAAAAAAAAAAATCTGAATTAGCAAAAAAAAAAAAAAAAATTAGCAAAAAAAAAAATCTGAATTAGCAAAAAAAAAAAAAAAAAATTAGCAAAAAAAAAATTAGAAAAAAAGATCTGAATTAGCAAAAAACAAGAAAAATCTGAATTCGCAAAAAAAAAAATTTGAAAAAAATCTGAATTAGCAAAAAAATAAAAAAAATCTGAATTAGCAAAAAAAAATAAAAATTTGCAAAAAAAAAAAAATCTGAATTAGCAAAAAAAAGAAAATCTGAATTAGCAAAAAAAAATTAGCAAAAAAAAAATAGCAAAAAAAAAATCTGAATTAGAAAAAAAAAAAAAAAAATTATAAAAAAAAAAATGTGAATTAGCAAAAAAAAAAAATCTAAATTAGCAAAAAAAAAAAAATCTAAATTAGCAAAAAAAAAAAAAAAATTATAAAAAAAAAAATCTGAATTAGCAAAAAAAAAAATCAGAATTAGCAAAAAAAAAATTAGAGAAAAAAATCTGACTAAGCAAAAAAAAAAAAAATTAGCAAAAAAAAAATCTGAATTAGCAACAAAATTAGCAAAAAAAAAAAGAAAAAAAAATCTGAATTAGCAACAAAAAAAAATCTGATTAGCAAAAAAAAATTAGAAAAACAAAATCTGAAATAGCAAAAAAAAAAAAAAAAATCTGAATTAGCAAAAAAAAAAAAAAAATCTGATTAGCAAAAAAAAAATCTGAAATAGCAAAAAAAAAATCTGAATTAGTAAAAAAAAAAAAAATATTAGCAAAAAAAAAATTAGAAAAAATATCTGAATTAGCAAAAAAAAAAAAAAAAAATTAGCAAAAAAAAAATAAAAATTAGCAAAAAAAAAAGAAATCTGAATTAGCAAAAAAAAAAAAATTATATAAAAAAAAATCTGAATTAGCAAAAAAAAAATCTGAATTAGCAAAAAAAAAAAAAAAAATATTAGCAAAAAAAAATTAGAAAAAATATCTGAATTAGCAAAAAAAAAAAAAAATAAATTAGCAAAAAAAAATAAAAATTAGCAAAAAAAAAAAAATCTGAATTAGCAAAAAAAAGAAAATCTGAATTAGCAAAAAAAAATTAGCAAAAAAAAAAAGAAAAAAAAATCTGAATTAGCAACAAAAAAAAATCTGATTAGCAAAAAAAAATTAGAAAAACAAAATCTGAAATAGCAAAAAAAAAATAAAAATCTGAATTAGCAAAAAAAAAAAAAAATCTGATTAGCAAAAAAAAAATCTGAAATAGCAAAAAAAAAATCTGAATTAGCAAAAAAAAAAAAAAAAATATTAGCAAAAAAAAATTAGAAAAAATATCTGAAAAAAATAGCAAAAAAAAAAAAATAAATTAGAAAAAAAAAATCTGAATTATCAAAAAAAAATCAGAAATAGCAAAAAAAAAATTAGCAAAATAAATATAAAAATTAGAAAAAAATCTGAATTACCAAAAAAAAAAAAAAAAAAAAAAAAAACAAATTTAAAAAAACAGTGAATTAGCAAAAAAAAAATAAAAATTAGCAAAAAAAAAAATCTGAATTAGCAAAAAAAAAAAAAAAAAATTAGCAAAAAAAAAAATCTGAATTAGCAAAAAAAAAAAAAAAAAATTAGCAAAAAAAAAATTAGAAAAAAAGATCTGAATTAGCAAAAAACAAGAAAAATCTGAATTCGCAAAAAAAAAAATTTGAAAAAAATCTGAATTAGCAAAAAAATAAAAAAAATCTGAATTAGCAAAAAAAAATAAAAATTTGCAAAAAAAAAAATCTGAATTAGCAAAAAAAAGAAAATCTGAATTAGCAAAAAAAAAATTAGCAAAAAAAAAATAGCAAAAAAAAAATCTGAATTAGCAAAAAAAAAAAAAATTATAAAAAAAAAAATGTGAATTAGCAAAAAAAAAAAAATCTAAATTAGCAAAAAAAAAAAAAATCTAAATTAGCAAAAAAAAAAAAAAATTATAAAAAAAAAAAATCTGAATTAGCAAAAAAAAAAATCAGAATTAGCAAAAAAAAAAAAAAATATTAGCAAAAAAAAAATTAGAAAAAATATCTGAATTAGCAAAAAAAAAAAAAAATAAATTAGCAAAAAAAAAATAAAAATTAGCAAAAAAAAAATCTGAATTAGCAAAAAAAAAAAAATTATATAAAAAAAAATCTGAATTAGCAAAAAAAAAATCTGAATTAGCAAAAAAAAAAAAAAAAATATTAGCAAAAAAAAATTAGAAAAAATATCTGAATTAGCAAAAAAAAAAAAAAATAAATTAGCAAAAAAAAATCTGAATTAGCAAAAAAAAAAAAATCTGATTAGCAAAAAAAAAATCTGAAATAGCAAAAAAAAAAAAAAATCTGACTAAGCAAAAAAAAAAAAATTAGCAAAAAAAAAATCTGAATTAGCAACAAAATTAGCAAAAAAAAAAAGAAAAAAAAATCTGAATTAGCAACAAAAAAAAAATCTGATTAGCAAAAAAAAATTAGAAAAACAAAATCTGAAATAGCAAAAAAAAAAAAAAAAATCTGAATTAGCAAAAAAAAAAAAAAATCTGATTAGCAAAAAAAAAATCTGAAATAGCAAAAAAAAAATCTGAATTAGTAAAAAAAAAAAAAAATATTAGCAAAAAAAAAATTAGAAAAAATATCTGAATTAGCAAAAAAAAAAAAAAATAAATTAGCAAAAAAAAAATAAAAATTAGCAAAAAAAAAATCTGAATTAGCAAAAAAAAAAAAATTATATAAAAAAAAATCTGAATTAGCAAAAAAAAAATCTGAATTAGCAAAAAAAAAAAAAAAAATATTAGCAAAAAAAAATTAGAAAAAATATCTGAATTAGCAAAAAAAAAAAAAAATAAATTAGCAAAAAAAAATAAAAATTAGCAAAAAAAAAAAAATCTGAATTAGCAAAAAAAAGAAAATCTGAATTAGCAAAAAAAAATTGCAAAAAAAAAAAGAAAAAAAAATCTGAATTAGCAACAAAAAAAAATCTGATTAGCAAAAAAAAATTAGAAAAACAAAATCTGAAATAGCAAAAAAAAAATAAAAATCTGAATTAGCAAAAAAAAAAAAAAAAATCTGATTAGCAAAAAAAAAATCTGAAATAGCAAAAAAAAAATCTGAATTAGCAAAAAAAAAAAAAAAAAATATTAGCAAAAAAAAATTAGAAAAAATATCTGAAAAAAATAGCAAAAAAAAAAAATAAATTAGAAAAAAAAAATCTGAATTAGCAAAAAAAAAAATTAGCAAAAAAAAAATCTGAATTAGCAAAAAAAAAAAAGAAAAAAAAATTTGAATTAGCAAAAAAAAAAAAATCTGATTAGCAAAAAAAAAATTAGAAAAAAAATCTGAAATAGGAAAAAAAAAAAAAAATCTGAATTAGCAAAAAAAAAAAAAAAATTAGCAAAAAAAAAATCTAAATTAGCAAAAAAAAAAAAAATTATAAAAAAAAAAAAATCTGAATTAGCAAAAAAAAATCAGAATTAGCAAAAAAAAACATTAGAAAAAAAATCTGACTTAGCAAAAAAAAAAAAAATTAGCAAAAAAAAAATCTGAATCAGCAACAAAATTAGCAAAAAAAAAAAGAAAAAAAATCTGAATTAGCAAAAAAAAAATCTGATTAGCAAAAAAAAATTAGAAAAAAAAATCTGAAACAGCAAAAAAAAATCTGAATTAGCAAAAAAAAAAAAATCTGATTAGCAAAAAAAAAATCTGAAATAGCAAAAAAAAAAAAAAATCTGAATTAGCAAAAAAAAATAAAAATTAGCAAAAAAAAAAAAAATCTGAATTAGCAAAAAAAAGAAAATCTGAATTAGCAAAAAAAAATTAGCAAAAAAAAATAGCAAAAAAAAAAATCTGAATTAGCAAAAAAAAAAAAAAAATTATAAAAAAAAAAATGTGAATTAGCAAAAAAAAAAAATCTAAATTATCAAAAAAAAAAAAATTATAAAAAAAAAAATCTGAATTAGCAAAAAAAAAATCAGAATTAGCAAAAAAAAAATTAGAAAAAAAAATCTGAGTAAGCAAAAAAAAAAAAATTAGCAAAAAAAAATCTGAATTAGCAACAAAATTAGCAAAAAAAAAAAGAAAAAAAAATCTGAATTAGCAACAAAAAAAAATCTGATTAGCAAAAAAAAATTAGAAAAACAAAATCTGAAATAGCAAAAAAAAAAATAAAAATCTGAATTAGCAAAAAAAAAAAAAAATCTGATTAGCAAAAAAAAAATCTGAAATAGCAAAAAAAAAATCTGAATTAGCAAAAAAAAAAAAAAAAAAAATATTAGCAAAAAAAAAATTAGAAAAAATATCTGAATTAGCAAAAAAAAAAAAATAAATTAGCAAAAAAAAAATAAAAATTAGCAAAAAAAAAAATCTGAATTAGCAAAAAAAAAAAAATTATATAAAAAAAATCTGAATTAGCAAAAAAAAAAAAAAAAATATTAGCAAAAAAAAATTAGGAAAAATATCTGAATTAGCAAAAAAAAAAAAAAAATAAATTAGCAAAAAAAAATAAAAATTAGCAAAAAAAAAAAAATCTGAATTAGCAAAAAAAAAATTAGCAAAAAAAAAAAGAAAAAAAAATCTGAATTAGCAACAAAAAAAAATCTGATTAGCAAAAAAAAATTAGAAAAACAAAATCTGAAATAGCAAAAAAAAAAATAAAAATCTGAATTAGCAAAAAAAAAAAAAAATCTGATTAGCAAAAAAAAAATCTGAAATAGCAAAAAAAAAATCTGAATTAGCAAAAAAAAAAAAAAAAATATTAGCATAAAAAAATTAGAAAAAATATCTGAAAAAAATAGCCAAAAAAAAAAAAAAAAAATTAGAAAAAAAAAATCTGAATTAGCAAAAAAAAAAATTAGCAAAAAAAAAAATTAGCAAAAAAAAAATCTGAATTAGCAAAAAAAAAAAAAGAAAAAAAAATCTGAATTAGCAAAAAAAAAAAATCTGATTACCAAAAAAAAAATTGGAAAAAAAATCTGAAATAGGAAAAAAAAAAAAAAAAATCTGAATTAGCAAAAAAAAAAAAAAAATTAGCAAAAAAAAAATCTAAATTAGCAAAAAAAAAAAAAATTATAAAAAAAAAAAAATCTGAATTAGCAAAAAAAAATCAGAATTAGCAAAAAAAAACATTAGAAAAAAAAATCTGACTTAGCAAAAAAAAAAAAATTAGCAAAAAAAAAATCTGAATCAGCAACAAAATTAGCAAAAAAAAAAAAGAAAAAAAATCTGAATTAGCAAAAAAAAAATCTGATTAGCAAAAAAAAATTAGAAAAAAAAATCTGAAACAGCAAAAAAAAAAAAAAAAAACAATCTGAATTAGCAAAAAAAAAAAAAATCTGATTAGCAAAAAAAAAATCTGAAATAGCAAAAAAAAAAAAATCTGAATTAGCAAAAAAAAAAAAAAAAAAAAATTAGCAAAAAAAAAAAAAAAAAAAATAGCAAAAAAAAATTGCAAAAAAAAAATTATAAAAAAAAAATCTGAATTAGCAAAAAAAAAAAAAAATTAGCAAAAAAAAAATTGGAATTAGCAAAAAAAAAAAAATTAGCAAAAAAAAAATCTGAATTAGCAAAAAAAAAAAAAATCTGATTTAGCAAAAAAAAATAAAAATTAGCAAAAAAAAATGAGCAAAAAAAAAAATCTGAATTAGCAAAAAAAATATAAAAATTAGAAAAAAAAATCTGAATTACCAAAAAAAAAAAAAAAAAAATAAAAAAAAAAATCTGAAATAGCAAAAAAAAAAATTAGCAAAAAAAAAAAATTAACAAAAAAAAAAAAAATCTAAATTAGCAAAAAAAAAAAAAAATTCTAAAAAAAAAATCTGAATTAGCAAAAAAAAAATCAGATTTAGCAAAAAAAAAAAATTGAAAAAAAAAATCTGAATTAGCAAAAAAAAATTAAAATTAGCAAAAAAAAAATCTGAATTAGCAAAAAAATTAGCAAAAAAAAAAAAAAATCTGAATTAACAAAAAATTAGCAAAAAAAAATTAGAAAAAAAATCTGAATTAGCAAAAAAAAAAGAAAAATCTGAATTCGCAAAAAAAAAAAATTGAAAAAAAAATCTGAATTAGCAAAAAAAAAAAAAAATTAGCAAAAAAATAATTATCAAAAAAAAATAGCAAAAAAAAAATCTGAATTAGCAAAAAAAAAAAAAATTATAAAAAAAAAAAATCTGAATTAGCAAAAAATATAAAAATTAGAAAAAAAATCTGAATTACCAAAAAAAAAAAAAAAAAAAAACAAAAAAAAAATAGAAAAAAAAAATGTGAATTAGTAAAAAAAAAAAAAAAAAAAATTAGCAAAAAAAAAAAATCTGAATTAGCAAAAAAAAATCTAAATTAGCAAAAAAAAATAAAAATTAGCAAAAAAAAAAAAATAGAAAAAAAAATCTGAATTATCAAAAAAAAAAAAAAAAAAAAAAATTGAATTAGTAAAAAAAAAAAAAAATTAGCAAAAAAAAAATCTGAATTAGCAAAAAAAAATCTAAATTAGCAAAAAAAAAAATAAAAATTAGCAAAAAAAAAATAGAAAAAAAATCTGAATTAGCAAAAAAAAAAAAATCTAAATTAGCAAAAAAAAAAAATCAGAAAAAAAAATCTGAAAAAAATCTGAATTAGCAAAAAACAAAAAAAAATTAGCAAAAAAAATCTAAATTAGCAAAAAAAAAATTATAAAAAAAAATCTGAATTAGCAAAAAAAAAATCAGAATTAGCAAAAAAAAAATTAGAAAAAAAAAATCTGAATTAGCAAAAAAAAATTAGCAAAAAAAAAATTAGCAAAAAAAAAAATCTGATTAGCAAAAAAAAAAAAAGAAAAAAAAATCTGAATTAGCAAAAAAAAAAAATCTGATAAGCAAAAAAAAAAATTAGAAAAAAATCTGAAATAGCAAAAAAAAAAAAAAAATCTGAATTAGCAAAAAAAAAAAAAATTAGCAAAAAAAAATCTAAATTAGCAAAAAAAAAAAAAATTATAAAAAAAAAAAAATTTGAATTAGCAAAAAAAAAATCAGAATTAGCAAAAAAAAATCTGAAATAGCAAAAAAAAAAACAAATCTGAATTAGCAAAAAAAAAAAAAAATTTGCAAAAAAAAAAATCTAAATTAGCAAAAAAAAAAAATTATAAAAAAAAAATCTGAATTAGCAAAAAAAAAAATCAGAATTAGCAAAAAAAAACATTAGAAAAAAAAATCTGACTTAGCAAAAAAAAAAAAAATCTGAATTAGCAACAAAATTAGCAAAAAAAAAAAAGAAAAAAAAATCTGAATTAGCAAAAAAAAAATCTGATTAGCAAAAAAAAATTAGAAAAAAAAATCTGAAACAGCAAAAAAAAAAAATCTGAATTAGCAAAAAAAAAAAAATCTGATTAGCAAAAAAAAAATCTGAAATAGCAAAAAAAAAAAAAATCTGAATTAGCAAAAAAAAAAAAAAAAAAAAATTAGCAAAAAAAAATCTGAATTAGCAAAAAAAAAAAAAAAAAAATAGCAAAAAAAAATTGCAAAAAAAAAATTATAAAAAAAAAATCTGAATTAGCAAAAAAAATCTATATTAGCAAAAAAAAAAAAATCAGAAAAAAAAATCTGAAAAAAAATCTGAATTAGAAAAAAAAAATTAGCAAAAAAAAAAACAAAATCTAAATTAGCAAAAAAAAAAAAAATTATAAAAAAAAAATCTGAATTATCAAAAAAAAATTAGAAATAGCAAAAAAAAAAAAAATTAGCAAAAAAAATATAAAAATTAGAAAAAAAATCTGAATTACCAAAAAAAAAAAAAAAAAAAATTTAAAAAAAATGTGAATTAGCAAAAAAAATAAAAATTAGCAAAAAAAAAATCTGAATTAGCAAAAAAAAAAAAAAAAATTAGCAAAAAAAAAATCTGAATTAGCAAAAAAAAAAAAAAAAAAAAAATTAGCAAAAAAAAAATTAGCAAAAAAAAAATTAGAAAAAAAAATCTGAATTAGCAAAAAAACAAGAAAAATCTGAATTCGCAAAAAAAAAAAATTGAAAAAAAATCTGAATTAGCAAAAAAAAAAAAAATCTGAATTAGCAAAAAAAAATAAAAATTAGCAAAAAAAAAAAAATCTGAATTAGCAAGAAAAAGAAAATCTGAATTAGCAAAAAAAAATTAGCAAAAAAAAAATAGCAAAAAAAAAAAAAAAATTATATAAAAAAAAATCTGAATTAGCAAAAAAAAAATCTAAATTAACAAAAAAAAAAAAATCTAAATTAGCAAAAAAAAAAAAAAATTATAAAAAAAAAAATCTGAATTAGCAAAAAAAAAAATCAGAATTAGCAAAAAAAAATTTGAAAAAAAAATCTGACTTAGCAAAAAAAAAAAAAAATTAGCAAAAAAAAAATCTGAATTAGCAACAAAATTAGCAAAAAAAAAAAAGAAAAAAAAATCTGAATTAGCAAAAAAAAAATCTGATTAGCAAAAAAAAATTAGAAAAAAAAATCTGAAACAGCAAAAAAAAAAAAATCTGAATTAGCAAAAAAAAAAAAAATCTGATTAGCAAAAAAAAAATCTGAAATAGCAAAAAAAAAAAAAATCTGAATTAGCAAAAAAAAAAAAAAAAAAAAAAATTAGCAAAAAAAAATCTGAATTAGCAAAAAAAAAAAAAAAATAGCAAAAAAAAAAATTGCAAAAAAAAAAAATTATAAAAAAAAAAATCTGAATTAGCAAAAAAAATCTATATTAGCAAAAAAAAAAAAAATCAGAAAAAAAAAATCTGAAAAAAAATCTGAATTAGAAAAAAAAAAATTAGCAAAAAAAAAAATCTGAATTAGCAAAAAAAAAAATAGCAAAAAAATAGCAAAAAAAAAACAAAATCTAAATTAGCAAAAAAAAAAAAAAATTATAAAAAAAAAATCTGAATTATCAAAAAAAAATCAGAAATAGCAAAAAAAAAAAATTAGCAAAAAAAATATAAAAATTAGAAAAAAATCTGAATTATCAAAAAAAAAAAAAAAAAAAAAAAAAAAATTTAAAAAAAATGTGAATTAGCAAAAAAAAAATAAAAATTAGCAAAAAAAAAAATCTGAATTAGCAAAAAAATTAGCAAAAAAAAAAATCTGAATTAGCAAAAAAAAAAAAAAAAAATTAGCAAAAAAAAAATTAGAAAAAAAGATCTGAATTAGCAAAAACAAGAAAAATCTGAATTCGCAAAAAAAAAAATTTGAAAAAAATCTGAATTAGCAAAAAAATAAAAAAAATCTGAATTAGCAAAAAAAAATAAAAATTTGCAAAAAAAAAAAAATCTGAATTAGCAAAAAAAAGAAAATCTGAATTAGCAAAAAAAAATTAGCAAAAAAAAAATAGCAAAAAAAAAATCTGAATTAGAAAAAAAAAAAAAAAAAAATTATAAAAAAAAAAATGTGAATTAGCAAAAAAAAAAAAATCTAAATTAGCAAAAAAAAAAAAAATCTAAATTAGCAAAAAAAAAAAAAAATTATAAAAAAAAAAATCTGAATTAGCAAAAAAAAAAATCAGAATTAGCAAAAAAAAAATTAGAGAAAAAAATCTGACTAAGCAAAAAAAAAAAAATTAGCAAAAAAAAAATCTGAATTAGCAACAAAATTAGCAAAAAAAAAAAGAAAAAAAAATCTGAATTAGCAACAAAAAAAAATCTGATTAGCAAAAAAAAATTAGAAAAACAAAATCTGAAATAGCAAAAAAAAAAAAAAAAAATCTGAATTAGCAAAAAAAAAAAAAAAATCTGATTAGCAAAAAAAAATCTGAAATAGCAAAAAAAAAATCTGAATTAGTAAAAAAAAAAAAAAATATTAGCAAAAAAAAAATTAGAAAAAATATCTGAATTAGCAAAAAAAAAAAAAAATAAATTAGCAAAAAAAAAATAAAAATTAGCAAAAAAAAAGAAATCTGAATTAGCAAAAAAAAAAAAATTATATAAAAAAAAATCTGAATTAGCAAAAAAAAATCTGAATTAGCAAAAAAAAAAAAAAAAATATTAGCAAAAAAAAATTAGAAAAAATATCTGAATTAGCAAAAAAAAAAAAAATAAATTAGCAAAAAAAAATAAAAATTAGCAAAAAAAAAAAAATCTGAATTAGCAAAAAAAAGAAAATCTGAATTAGCAAAAAAAAATTAGCAAAAAAAAAAGAAAAAAAAATCTGAATTAGCAACAAAAAAAAATCTGATTAGCAAAAAAAAATTAGAAAAACAAAATCTGAAATAGCAAAAAAAAAATAAAAATCTGAATTAGCAAAAAAAAAAAAAAAATCTGATTAGCAAAAAAAAAATCTGAAATAGCAAAAAAAAAATCTGAATTAGCAAAAAAAAAAAAAAAAAATATTAGCAAAAAAAAATTAGAAAAAATATCTGAAAAAAATAGCAAAAAAAAAAAAAAAATTAGAAAAAAAAAATCTGAATTAGCAAAAAAAAAAAATTAGCAAAAAAAAAAATCTGAATTAGCAAAAAAAAAAAAGAAAAAAAAATCTGAATTAGCAAAAAAAAAAAAAATCTGATTAGCAAAAAAAAAATTAGAAAAAAAATCTGAAATAGGAAAAAAAAAAAAAAATCTGAATTAGCAAAAAAAAAAAAAAAATTAGCAAAAAAAAAATCTAAATTAGCAAAAAAAAAAAAAATTATAAAAAAAAAAAATCTGAATTAGCAAAAAAAAATCAGAATTAGCAAAAAAAAACATTAGAAAAAAAAATCTGACTTAGCAAAAAAAAAAAAATTAGCAAAAAAAAAATCTGAATCAGCAACAAAATTAGCAAAAAAAAAAAGAAAAAAAATCTGAATTAGCAAAAAAAAAATGTGATTAGCAAAAAAAAATTAGAAAAAAAAATCTGAAACAGCAAAAAAAAATAAAAAAAAAAAATCTGAATTAGCAAAAAAAAAAAACAATCTGATTAGCAAAAAAAAAATCTGAAATAGCAAAAAAAAAAAAAAATCTGAATTAGCAAAAAAAAAAAAAAAAAAAATTAGCAAAAAAAAATCTGAATTAGCAAAAAAAAAAAAAAAAAAAATAGCAAAAAAAAATTGCAAAAAAAAAATTATAAAAAAAAAAATCTGAATTAGCAAAAAAAAAAAAAAAATTAGCAAAAAAAAAATTTGAATTAGCAAAAAAAAAAAAATTAGCAAAAAAAAAATCTGAATTAGCAAAAAAAAAAAATCTGATTTAGCAAAAAAAAATATAAATTTGCAAAAAAAAATGAGCAAAAAAAAAAAAATCTGAATTAGCAAAAAAAATATAAAAATTAGAAAAAAAAATCTGAATTACCAAAAAAAATAAAAAAAAAAATCTGAAATAGCAAAAAAAAAAATTAACAAAAAAAAAAATTAACAAAAAAAAAAAATCTAAATTAGCAAAAAAAAAAAAAAAATTCTAAAAAAAAAAATCTGAATTAGCAAAAAAAAAAATTGAAAAAAAAATCTGAATTAGCAAAAAAAAAATAAAATTAGCAAAAAAAAAAATCTGAATTAGCAAAAAAATTAGCAAAAAAAAAAAAAAAATCTGAATTAGCAAAAAATTAGAAAAAAAATCTGAATTAGCAAAAAAAAAAGAAAAATCTGAATTCGCAAAAAAAAAAAATTGAAAAAAAATCTGAATTAGCAAAAAAAAAATAAAAATTAGCAAAAAAATAATTATCAAAAAAAAAATAGCAAAAAAAAATCTGAATTAGCAAAAAAAAAAAAAATTATAAAAAAAAAATCTGAATTAGCAAAAAATATAAAAATTAGAAAAAAAATCTGAATTACCAAAAAAAAAAAAAAAAAAAAAAAAAAAAAAAAAAAAAAAAACAAAAAAAAAATAGAAAAAAAAAATGTGAATTAGTAAAAAAAAAAAAAAAAATTAGCAAAAAAAAAAAATCTGAATTAGCAAAAAAAAAATCTAAATTAGCAAAAAAAAAATAAAAATTAGCAAAAAAAAAAAATAGAAAAAAAATCTGAATTACCAAAAAAAAAAAAAAAAAAAAAAAAAAAAAAAAAAAAAAAAAAAAAAAAAAATATTGAATTAGTAAAAAAAAAATTTGCAAAAAAAAAATCTGAATTAGCAAAAAAAAAATCTAAATTAGCAAAAAAAAAATAAAAATTAGCAAAAAAAAAATAGAAAAAAAAATCTGAATTAGCAAAAAAAAAAAATCTAAATTAGCAAAAAAAAAAATCAGAAAAAAAAATCTGAAAAAAATCTGAATTAGCAAAAAAAAAAAAATCTGAATTAGCAAAAAACAAAAAAAAATTAGCAAAAAAAATCTAAATTAGCAAAAAAAAAATTATAAAAAAAAAATCTGAATTAGCAAAAAAAAAATCAGAATTAGCAAAAAAAAAATTAGAAAAAAAAAATCTGAATTAGCAAAAAAAAAAAATTAGCAAAAAAAAAATCTGAATTAGCAAAAAAAAAAAAAAGAAAAAAAAATCTGAATTAGCAAAAAAAAAAAAATCTGATTAGCAAAAAAAAAAATTCGAAAAAAAATCTGAAATAGCAAAAAAAAAAAAAAAAAATCTGAATTAGCAAAAAAAAAAAAAAAATTAGCAAAAAAAAAATCTAAATTAGCAAAAAAAAAAAAATTATAAAAAAAAAAAAATTTGAATTAGCAAAAAAAAAATCAGAATTAGCAAAAAAAAAATCTGAAATAGCAAAAAAAAAAACAAATCTGAATTAGCAAAAAAAAAAAAAAATTTACAAAAAAAAAATCTAAATTAGCAAAAAAAAAAAAATTATAAAAAAAAAATCTGAATTAGCAAAAAAAAAATCAGAATTAGCAAAAAAAACATTAGAAAAAAAAATCTGACTTAGCAAAAAAAAAAAAAAAATTAGCAAAAAGAAAATCTGAATTAGCAACAAAATTAGCAAAAAAAGAAAAAGAAAAAAAATCTGAATTAGCAAAAAAAAAATCTGATTAGCAAAAAAAAATTAGAAAAAAAAATCTGAAACAGCAAAAAAAAAAAAAAAAAAAAAATCTGAATTAGCAAAAAAAAAAAAATCTGATTAGCAAAAAAAAATCTGAAATAGCAAAAAAAAAAAAAATCTGAATTAGCAAAAAAAAAAAAAAAAAAAATTAGCAAAAAAAAATCTGAATTAGCAAAAAAAAAAAAAAAAAATAGCAAAAAAAAATTGCAAAAAAAAAATTATAAAAAAAAAAATCTGAATTAGCAAAAAAAATCTATATTAGCAAAAAAAAAAAAATCAGAAAAAAAAATCTGAAAAAAAATCTGAATTAGAAAAAAAAATTAGCAAAAAAAAAAATCTGAATTAGCAAAAAAAAAACAAAATCTAAATTAGCAAAAAAAAAAAAAATTATAAAAAAAAAATCTGAATTATCAAAAAAAAATTAGAAATAGCAAAAAAAAAAAAATTAGCAAAAAAAATATAAAAATTAGAAAAACAATCTGAATTACCAAAAAAAAAAAAAAAAAAAATTTAAAAAAAATGTGAATTAGCAAAAAAAATAAAAATTAGCAAAAAAAAAATCTGAATTAGCAAAAAAAAAAATAAAAATTAGCAAAAAAAAAAATCTGAATTAGCAAAAAAAAAAAAAAAAAAATTAGCAAAAAAAAATTAGAAAAAAAAATCTGAATTAGCAAAAAAACAAGAAAAATCTGAATTCGCAAAAAAAAAAATTTGAAAAAAAATCTGAATTAGCAAAAAAAAAAAAAATCTGAATTAGCAAAAAAAAATAAAAATTAGCAAAAAAAAAAAATCTGAATTAGCAAGAAAAAGAAAATCTGAATTAGCAAAAAAAAATTAGCAAAAAAAAAATAGCAAAAAAAAAAAAAAATTATAAAAAAAAAAATCTGAATTAGCAAAAAAAAAATCTAAATTAACAAAAAAAAAAAAAATCTAAATTAGCAAAAAAAAAAAAAAAATTATAAAAAAAAAAATCTGAATTAGCAAAAAAAAATCAGAATTAGCAAAAAAAAAATTAGAAAAAAAAATCTGACTTAGCAAAAAAAAAAAAAATTAGCAAAAAAAAAATCTGAATTAGCAACAAAATTAGCAAAAAAAAAAAAGAAAAAAAAATCTGAATTAGCAAAAAAAAAATCTGATTAGCAAAAAAAAATTAGAAAAAAAAATCTGAAACAGCAAAAAAAAAAATCTGAATTAGCAAAAAAAAAAAAAATCTGATTAGCAAAAAAAAAAATCTGAAATAGCAAAAAAAAAAAAAAAAAATCTGAATTAGCAAAAAAAAAAAAAAAAAAAAAAATTAGCAAAAAAAAAAAAAAAAAAAAATAGCAAAAAAAAAAATTGCAAAAAAAAAAATTATAAAAAAAAAAATCTGAATTAGCAAAAAAAATCTATATTAGCAAAAAAAAAAAAAAATCAGAAAAAAAAATCTGAAAAAAAATCTGAATTAGAAAAAAAAAATCTGAATTAGCAAAAAAAAAAAATAGCAAAAAAATAGCAAAAAAAAAACAAAATCTAGATTAGCAAAAAAAAAAAAATTATAAAAAAAAATCTGAATTATCAAAAAAAAATCAGAAATAGCAAAAAAAAAAAAATTAGCAAAAAATACATAAAAATTAGAAAAAAATCTGAATTACCAAAAAAAAAAAAAAAAAAAAAAAAAAAAAAAAAATTTAAAAAAAATGTGAATTAGCAAAAAAAATAAAAATTAGCAAAAAAAAAATCTGAATTAGCAAAAAAAAAAAAAAATTAGCAAAAAAAAAAATCTGAATTAGCAAAAAAAAAAAAAAAAAATTAGCAAAAAAAAAATTAGAAAAAAAGATCTGAATTAGCAAAAAACAAGAAAAATCTGAATTCGCAAAAAAAAAATTTGAAAAAAATCTGAATTAGCAAAAAAATAAAAAAAATCTGAATTAGCAAAAAAAAATAAAAATTAGCAAAAAAAAAAAAATCTGAATTAGCAAAAAAAAGAAAATCTGAATTAGCAAAAAAAAATTAGCAAAAAAAAATAGCAAAAAAAAAATCTGAATTAGCAAAAAAAAAAAAAAAATTATAAAAAAAAAATGTGAATTAGCAAAAAAAAAAAATCTAAATTAGCAAAAAAAAAAAAAATCTAAATTAGCAAAAAAAAAAAAAAATTATAAAAAAAAAAATCTGAATTAGCAAAAAAAAAATCAGAATTAGCAAAAAAAAAATTAGAAAAAAAAATTAGCAAAAGAAAAATCTGAATTAGCAACAAAATTAGCAAAAAAAAAAAGAAAAAAAAATCTGAATTAGCAACAAAAAAAAAATCTGATTAGCAAAAAAAAATTAGAAAAACAAAATCTGAAATAGCAAAAAAAAAAATAAAAATCTGAATTAGCAAAAAAAAAAAAAATCTGATTAGCAAAAAAAAAAATCTGAAATAGCAAAAAAAAAATCTGAATTAGCAAAAAAAAAAAAAAAAAATATTAGCAAAAAAAAAATTAAAATATCTGAATTAGCAAAAAAAAAAAAAAAATAAATTAGCAAAAAAAAAAATAAAAATTAGCAAAAAAAAAAAAATCTGAATTAGCAAAAAAAAAAAAATTATATAAAAAAAAAATCTGAATTAGCAAAAAAAAAAATCTGAAATAGCAAAAAAAAAATCTGAATTAGCAAAAAAAAAAAAAAAATATTAGCAAAAAAAAATTAGAAAAAATATCTGAAAAAAATAGCAAAAAAAAAAATAAATTAGCAAAAAAAAAATAAAAATTAGCAAAAAAAAAAAAAAATTCTGAATTAGCAAAAAAAAGAAAATATGAATTAGCAAAAAAAATTAGCAAAAAAAAAATAGCAAAAAAAAAAAAATCTGAATTAGCAAAAAAAAAAAAATTATAAAAAAAAAAATCTGAATTAGCAAAAAAAAAAAATCTAAATTAGCAAAAAAAAAAAAAAATCTAAATTAGCAAAAAAAAAAAAAAAATTATAAAAAAAAAAATCTGAATTAGCAAAAAAAAAATCAGAATTACCAAAAAAAAATCTGAAATAGCAAAAAAAAAAAACAAATCTGAATTAACAAAAAAAAAAAAAATTTGCAAAAAAAAAAATCTAAATTAGCAAAAAAAAAAAATCTGAATTAGCAAAAAAAAAAAATCAGAATTAGCAAAAAAAAAACATTAGAAAAAAAAATCTGACTTAGCAAAAAAAAAAAAAATTAGCAAAAAAAAAAATCTGAATTAGCAACAAAATAAGCAAAAAAAAAAAAAGAAAAAAAAATCTGAATTAGCAAAAAAAAAAATCTGATTAGCAAAAAAAAATTAGAAAAAAAAATCTGAAACAGCAAAAAAAAAAAAAAAAAAAAAAAAAAATCTGAATTAGCAAAAAAAAAAAAAAATCTGATTAGCAAAAAAAAAAATCTGAAATAGAAAAAAAAAAAAAATCTGAATTAGCAAAAAAAAAAAAAAAAAAAATTAGCAAAAAAGAATCTGAATTAGCAAAAAAAAAAAAAAAAATAGCAAAAAAAAAATTATAAAAAAAAATCTGAATTAGCAAAAAAAAATCTATATTAGCAAAAAAAAAAAAAATCAGAAAAAAATATCTGAAAAAAAATCTGAATTAGAAAAAAAAAAAATTAGCAAAAAAAAAATCTGAATTAGCAAAAAAAAAAA
Organism: Dioctria linearis; assembly: GCA_963930735.1. Taxonomy (NCBI): domain Eukaryota; kingdom Metazoa; phylum Arthropoda; class Insecta; order Diptera; family Asilidae; genus Dioctria; species Dioctria linearis. Next base: position 19,358 of record CAWVNZ010001341.1, read on the forward strand.
AAATAGCAAAAAAATAGCAAAAAAAAAAAAACAAAATCTAAATTAGCAAAAAAAAAATAAATTATAAAAAAAAATCTGAATTATCAAAAAAAAATTAGAAATAGCAAAAAAAAAAAAATTAGCAAAAAAAATATAAAAATTAGAAAAAAAATCTGAATTACCAAAAAAAAAAAAAAAAAAATTTAAAAAAAATGTGAATTAGCAAAAAAAAATAAAAATTAGCAAAAAAAAAAATCTGAATTAGCAAAAAAAAAAAAATAAAAATTAGCAAAAAAAAAAATCTGAATTAGCAAAAAAAAAAAAAAAAAATTAGCAAAAAAAAAAATTAGAAAAAAAAAATCTGAATTAGCAAAAAAACAAGAAAAATCTGAATTCGCAAAAAAAAAAAATTTGAAAAAAAATCTGAATTAGCAAAAAAAAAAATAAAAATCTGAATTAGCAAAAAAAAAAATAAAAATTAGCAAAAAAAAAAAAAAAATCTGAATTAGCAAAAAAAAGAAAATCTGAATTAGCAAAAAAAAATTAGCAAAAAAAAAAATAGCAAAAAAAAAATCTGAATTAGAAAAAAAAAAATCTAAATTTGCAAAAAAAAAAAAAAATCTAAATTAGCAAAAAAAAAAAAAAAATTATGAAAAAAAAAATCTGAATTAGCAAAAAAAAAATCAGGATTAGCAAAAAAAAATTAGAAAAAAAAAATCTGACTTAGCAAAAAAAAAAAAAAATTAGCAAAAAAAAAATCTGAATTAGCAACAAAATTAGCAAAAAAAAAAAATAGAAAAAAAATCTGAATTAGCAAAAAAAAAATCTAAATTAGCAAAAAAAAAAAAAAAAAAAATCAGAAAAAAAAAATCTGAATTAGCAAAAAAAATTAGCAAAAAAAAAATCTAAATTAGCAAAAAAAAAAAAATTATAAAAAAAAAAATCTGAATTAGCAAAAAAAAAAAATCAGATTTAGCAAAAAAAAAAAAAATAGAAAAAAAAAATCTGAATTAGCAAAAAAAAAAAAATAAAAATTAGCAAAAAAAAAATCTGAATTAGCAAAAAAAAATTAGCAAAAAAAAAAAAAGAAAAATAATATCTGAATTAGCAAAAAAAAATCTGATAAGCAAAAAAAAATTAGAAAAAAAAAAATCTGAAATAGCAAAAAAAAAAAAATAAATAAAAAAAAAAATACAAAAAAAAAAAAATCTGAATTAGCAAAAAAAAAAAAATCTGATTAGCAAAAAAAAAAAAATTAACAAAAAAAAATTAGAAAAAAAAAATCTGAATTAGCAAAAAAAAAAATCAGACTTAGCAAAAAAAAAAAAAAATAGAAAAAAAAATCTGAATTAGCAAAAAAAAAAATAAAAATTAGCAAAAAAAAAATCTGAATTAGCAACAAAATTAGCAAAAAAAAAAAGAAAAAAAAAATCTGAATTAGCAAAAAAAAAATCTGATTAGCAAAAAAAAATTAGAAAAAAAAAATCTGAAACAGAAAAAAAAAAAAAAAAAAAAAAAATCTGAATTAGCAAAAAAAAAAAAAAATCTGATTAGCAAAAAAAAATCTGAAATAGCAAAAAAAAAAAAAATCTGAATTAGCAAAAAAAAAAAAAAAAAAAAAAAATTAGCAAAAAAAAATCTGAATTAGCAAAAAAAAAAAAAAAAAAATAGCAAAAAAAAAAAATTGCAAAAAAAAAAATCTGAATTAGCAAAAAAAAATCTATATTAGCAAAAAAAAAAAAAAATCAGAAAAAAAAATCTGAAAAAAAAATCTGAATTAGAAAAAAAAAAATTAGCAAAAAAAAAAAAATCTGAATTAGCAAAAAAAAAAAAAATAGCAAAAAAATAGCAAAAAAAAAACAAAATCTAATTTAGCAAAAAAAAAAAAATTATAAAAAAAAATCTGAATTATCAAAAAAAAATCAGAAATAGCAAAAAAAAAAAAATTAGCAAAAAATATATAAAAATTAGAAAAAAAATCTGAATTACCAAAAAAAAAAAAAAAAAAAAAAAAAAAAAAAATTTAAAAAAAATGTGAATTAGCAAAAAAAAAATAAAAATTAGCAAAAAAAAAATCTGAATTAGCAAAAAAAAAAAAAAAAATTAGCAAAAAAAAAAAATCTGAATTAGCAAAAAAAAAAAAAAAAAAATAGCAAAAAAAAAATTAGAAAAAAAGATCTGAATTAGCAAAAAACAAGAAAAAATCTGAATTCGCAAAAAAAAAAATTTGAAAAAAATCTGAATTAGCAAAAAAATAAAAAAAATCTGAATTAGCAAAAAAAAATAAAAATTAGCAAAAAAAAAAATCTGAATTAGCAAAAAAAAAGAAAATCTGAATTAGCAAAAAAAAAAATTAGCAAAAAAAAAAAAATCTGAATTAGCAAAAAAAAAAAAAAAAATTATAAAAAAAAAATGTGAATTAGCAAAAAAAAAAAATCTAAATTAGCAAAAAAAAATAATCTAAATTAGCAAAAAAAAAAAAAAATTATAAAAAAAAAAATCTGAATTAGCAAAAAAAAAATCAGAATTAGCAAAAAAAAAAATTAGAAAAAAAAATTAGCAAAAAAAAAAATCTGAATTAGCAACAAAATTAGCAAAAAAAAAAAAGAAAAAAAATCTGAATTAGCAACAAAAAAAAAATCTGATTAGCAAAAAAAAATTAGAAAAACAAAAATCTGAAATAGCAAAAAAAAAAAATAAAAATCTGAATTAGCAAAAAAAAAAAAAAAAATCTGATTAGCAAAAAAAAAAATCTGAAATAGCAAAAAAAAAAATCTGAATTAGCAAAAAAAAAAAAAAAAAATATTAGCAAAAAAAAAATTAGAAAAAATATCTGAATTAGCAAAAAAAAAAAAAAAATAAATTAGCAAAAAAAAAATAAAAATTAGCAAAAAAAAAAATCTGAATTAGCAAAAAAAAAAATTATATAAAAAAAAATCTGAATTAGCAAAAAAAAATCTGAATTAGCAAAAAAAAAAAAAAAAATATTAGCAAAAAAAATTAGAAAAAATATCTGAATTAGCAAAAAAAAAAAAAAAAATAAATTAGCAAAAAAAAATAAAAATTAGCAAAAAAAAAAAAATCTGAATTAGCAAAAAAAAAGAAAATCTGAATTAGCAAAAAAAAATTAGCAAAAAAAAAAAGAAAAAAAAATCTGAATTAGCAACAAAAAAAAATTAGAAAAACAAAATCTGAATAGCAAAAAAAAAAATAAAAATCTGAATTAGCAAAAAAAAAAAAAAAAATCTGATTAGCAAAAAAAAAATCTGAAATAGCAAAAAAAAAAAATCTGAATTAGCAAAAAAAAAAAAAAAAATATTAGCAAAAAAAAATTAGAAAAAATATCTGAAAAAAATAGCAAAAAAAAAAAATAAATTAGCAAAAAAAAATAAAAATTAGCAAAAAAAAAAAAAATCTGAATTAGCAAAAAAAAGAAAAATCTGAACTAGCAAAAAAAATTAGCAAAAAAAAAAAAATCTGAATTAGCAAAAAAAAAAAAAAATTATAAAAAAAAAAATCTGAATTAGCAAAAAAAAAAAATCTAAATTAGCAAAAAAAAAAAAAAAAATCTAAATTAGCAAAAAAAAAAAAAAAATTATAAAAAAAAAAAATCTGAATTAGCAAAAAAAAAAATCAGAATTAGCAAAAAAAAAATCTGAAATAGCAAAAAAAAAACAAATCTGAATTAACAACAAAAAAAAAAAAAATTTGCAAAAAAAAAAAATCTAAATTAGCAAAAAAAAAAAGTCTGAATTAGCAAAAAAAAAATCAGAATTAGCAAAAAAAAACAGTAGAAAAAAAATCTGACTTAGCAAAAAAAAAAAAATTAGCAAAAAAAAATCTGAATTAGCAACAAAATAAGCAAAAAAAAAAAAAGAAAAAAAAAATCTGAATTAGCAAAAAAAAAATCTGATTAGCAAAAAAAAAAATTAGAAAAAAAAATCTGAAACAGCAAAAAAAAAAAATCTGAATTAGCAAAAAAAAAAAAATCTGATTAGCAAAAAAAAAATCTGAAATAGCAAAAAAAAAAAAAATCTGAATTAGCAAAAAAAAAAAAAAAAAAATTAGCAAAAAAAAATCTGAATTAGCAAAAAAAAAAAAAAAAATAGCAAAAAAAAAATTATAAAAAAAAATCTGAAATAGCAAAAAAAATCTATATTAGCAAAAAAAAAAAAAATCAGAAAAAAATATCTGAAAAAAAATCTGAATTAGAAAAAAAAAAAATAGCAAAAAAAAAAATCTGAATTAGCAAAAAAAAAAAAATAGCAAAAAAATAGCAAAAAAAAAAACAAAATCTAAATTAGCAAAAAAAAAAATAAATTATAAAAAAAAAAATCGGAATTATCAAAAAAAAATTAGAAATAGCAAAAAAAAAAAATTAGCAAAAAAAATATAAAAATTAGAAAAAAAATCTGAATTAACCAAAAAAAAAAAAAAAAAAATGTGAATTAGCAAAAAAAAAATAAAAATTAGCAAAAAAAAAATCTGAATTAGCAAAAAAAAAAATAAAAATTAGCAAAAAAAAAATCTGAATTAGCAAAAAAAAAAAAAAAAAAAAATTAGCAAAAATAAAAATTAGAAAAAAAAATCTGAATTAGCAAAAAAACAAGAAAAATCTGAATTCGCAAAAAAAAAAATTTGAAAAAAAAATCTGAATTAGCAAAAAATAAATAAAAATCTGAATTAGCAAAAAAAAATAAAAATTAGCAAAAAAAAAAAAAAATCTGAATTAGCAAAAAAAAGAAAATCTGAATTAGCAAAAAAAAATTAGCAAAAAAAAAAAATCTGAATTAGCAAAAAAAAAATCTAAATTAGCAAAAAAAAAAAAAAATCTAAATTAGCAAAAAAAAAAAAAAAATTATAAAAAAAAAAATCTGAATTAGCAAAAAAAAAAATCAGAATTAGCAAAAAAAAAATTAGAAAAAAAATCTGACTTAGCAAAAAAAAAAAAAAAATTAGCAAAAAAAAAATCTGAATTAGCAACAAAATTAGCAAAAAAAAAAAAAAATAGAAAAAAATCTGAAGCTGACTTAGCAAAAAAAAAAAAAAATTAGCAAAAAAAAAATCTGAATTAGCAACAAAATTAGCAAAAAAAAAAAAATAGAAAAAAATCTGAAGGAGCAAAAAAAATCTAAATTAGCAAAAAAAAAAAAAAAAAAATCAGAAAAAAAAAATCTGAAAAAAAATCTGAATTAGCAAAAAAAAAAAAAATTAGCAAAAAAAAAATCTGAATTAGCAAAAAAAAAAAAAATTAGCAAAAAAAAATCTGAATTAGCAAAAAAAAAAAAAAAAAAATTAGCAAAAAAAAATCTAAATTAGCAAAAAAAAAAAAATTATAAAAAAAAAATCTGAATTAGCAAAAAAAAAAAATCAGATTTAGCAAAAAAAAAAATAGAAAAAAAAATCTGAATTAGCAAAAAAAAAAATAAAAATTAGCAAAAAAAAAATCTGAATTAGCAAAAAAAATTAGCAAAAAAAAAAAAGAAAAATAAAATCTGAATTAGCAAAAAAAAAATCTGATTAGCAAAAAAAAATTAGAAAAAAAAATCTGAAATAGCAAAAAAAAAAAAATTAATAAAAAAAAAATACAAAAAAAAAAAATCTGAATTAGCAAAAAAAAAAAAAATCTGATTAGCAAAAAAAAAAAAATTAGCAAAAAAAATTAGAAAAAAAAATCTGAATTAGCAAAAAAAAAGAAAAATCTGAATTCGCAAAAAAAAAATTTGAAAAAAAATCTGAATTAGCAAAAAAAAAAATAAAATTTAGCAAAAAAAAAAATTAGCAAAAAAAAAATAGCAAAAAAAAAATCTGAATTAGCAAAAAAAAAATCTAAATTAGCAAAAAAATCAGAAAAAAAAATCTGAATTAGCAAAAAAAAAAAAAAAAAATTAGAAAAAAAAAATCTGAATTAGCAAAAAAAAAAAAATCTGATATAGCAAAAAAATAATAAAAATTAGCAAAAAAAAATTAGCAAAAAAAAAAAACAGCAAAAAAAAAATCTGAATTAACAAAAAAAAAAAAAATTATAAAAAAAAATCTGAATTAGCAAAAAAAAATCTAAATTAGCAAAAAAAAAAAAAATCAGAAAAAAAATCTGAATTAGCAAAAAAAAAGAAAAATCTGAATTCGCAAAAAAAAAATTTGAAAAAAAATCTGAATTAGCAAAAAAAAAAAGTAAAATTAGCAAAAAAAAAATTAGCAAAAAAAAAAATAGCAAAAAAAAAAAAAATAGCAAAAAAAAAAATCTCAATTAGCAAAAAAAAATCTAAATTAGCAAAAAAATCAGAAAAAAAATCTGAATTAGCAAAAAATTAGCAAAAAAAAATTTGAATTAGCAAAAAAAAAAAATTAGCAAAAAAAAAATCTGAATTAGCAAAAAAAAAAAATCTGTTTTAGCAAAAAAAAAATAAAAATTACCAAAAAAAAAAATTACCAAAAAAAAAATAGCAAAAAAAAAATCTGAATTAGCAAAAAAAAAATAAAAATTAGAAAAAAAAAAATCTGAATAACCAAAAAAAAAATAAAAAAAACTGAAATAGCAAAAAAAAAAAAAATTAGCAAAAAAAAAAATTAACAAAAAAAAAAAATCTAAATTAGCAAAGAAAAAAAAATTCTAAAAAAAAAAATCTGAATTAGCAAAAAAAAAAATCAGAATTAGCAAAAAAAAAAAATTGAAAAAAAAATCTGAATTAGCAAAAAAAAAATTAAAATTAGCAAAAAAAAAAATCTGAATTAGCAAAAAAATTAGCAAAAAAAAAATCTGAAATAGCAAAAAAAAAAAATCTGAATTAGCAAAAAATTAGCAAAAAAAAATTAGAAAAAAAATCTGAATTAGCAAAAAAAAAAGAAAAATCTGAATTCGCAAAAAAAAAAAATTGAAAAAAAATCTGAATAAGCAAAAAAAAAATAAAAATTAACAAAAAAATCATTATCAAAAAAAAAAAATAGCAAAAAAAAAATCTGAATTAGCAAAAAAAAAAAAAATTATAAAAAAAAAATCTGAATTAGCAAAAAATATAAAAATTAGAAAAAAAAATCTGAATTACCAAAAAAAAACAAAAAAAAAATGTGAATTAGTAAAAAAAAAAAAAAAAAATTAGCAAAAAAAAAAAATCTGAATTAGCAAAAAAAAAATCTAAATTAGCAAAAAAAAAAATAAAAATTAGCAAAAAAAAAATAGAAAAAAAATCTGAATTACCAAAAAAAAAAAAAAAAAAAAAAAAAAAAAAAAAAAAAAAAAAAATTAGAAAAAGAAGAAAAAAAAATTTGAATTAGTAAAAAAAAAAAAAAATTAGCAAAAAAAAAAATCTGAATTAGCAAAAAAAAAATCTAAATTAGGAAAAAAAAAATAAAAATTAGCAAAAAAAAAAATAGAAAAAAAAATCTGAATTAGCAAAAAAAAAAAAATCTAAATTAGCAAAAAAAAAAATCAGAAAAAAAAATCAGAAAAAAAATCTGAATTAGCAAAAAAAAAAAAAAAAAATCTGAATTAGCAAAAAACAAAAAAAAATTAGCAAAAAAAAAATCTAAATTAGCAAAAAAAAAATTATAAAAAAAAATCTGAATTAGCAAAAAAAAATCAGAATTAGCAAAAAAAAAATTAGAAAAAAAAAAATCTGAATTAGCAGAAAAAAAAAATCTGAATTAGCAAAAAAAAAAAAAATTAGCAAAAAAAAAATTAGCAAAAAAAAAAAATCTGAATTAGCAAAAAAAAAAGAAAAAAAAATCTGAATTAGCAAAAAAAAAAAATCTGATTAGCAAAAAAAAATTAGAAAAAAAATCTGAAATAGCAAAAAAAAAAAAAAAAAATCTGAATTAGCAAAAAAAAAAAAAATTAGCAAAAAAAAAATCCTAAATTAGCAAAAAAAAAAAAAATTATAAAAAAAAAAAATCTGAATTAGCAAAAAAAAAATCAGAATTAGCAAAAAAAAAAATAGAAAAAAAAATCTGAAATAGCAAAAAAACAAATCTGAATTAGCAAAAAAAAAAAAAAAATTTGCAAAAAAAAAACTAAATTAGCAAAAAAAAAAAAATTATAAAAAAAAAATCTGAATTAGCAAAAAAAAATCAGAATTAGCAAAAAAAACATTAGAAAAAAAAATCTGACTTAGCAAAAAAAAAAAAATTAGCAAAAAAAAAATCTGAATTAGCAACAAAATTAGCAAAAAAAAAATTGCAAAAAAAATATTATAAAAAAAAAATCTGAATTAGCAAAAAAAATCTAAATTAGCAAAAAAAAAAAAAAAATCAGAAAAAAAAATCTGAAAAAAAATCTGAATTAGAAAAAAAAATTAGCAAAAAAAAAAATCTGAATTAGCAAAAAAAAAAAATAGCAAAAAAATAGCAAAAAAAAAAACAAAATCTAAATTAGCAAAAAAAAAAAAAATTATAAAAAAAAAATCTGAATTATCAAAAAAAAATCAGAAATAGCAAAAAAAAAAAAAATTAGCAAAAAAAATATAAAAATTAGAAAAAAAATCTGAATTACAAAAAAAAAAAAAAAAAAATAAAATAAAAAAAATGTGAATTAGCAAAAAAAAAAATAAAAATTAGCAAAAAAAAAAATCTGAATTAGCAAAAAAAAAAATAAAAATTAGCAAAAAAAAAATCTGAATAAGCAAAAAAAAAAAACAAAAATTAGCAAAAAAAAATTAGAAAAAAAAATCTGAATTAGCAAAAAAACAAGAAAAATCTGAATTCGCAAAAAAAAAATTTGAAAAAAAATCTGAATTAGCAAAAAAAAAAAAAATCTGAATTAGCAAAAAAAAATAAAAATTAGCAAAAAAAAAAAAATCTGAATTAGCAAAAAAAAAGAAAATCTGAATTAGCAAAAAAAAATTAGCAAAAAAAAAATTGCAAAAAAAAAATCTGAATTAGCAAAAAAAATATAAAAAAAAAATCTGAATTAGCAAAAAAAAAAAATCTAAATTAGCAAAAAAAAAAAATCTAAATTAGCAAAAAAAATAAAAAATTATAAAAAAAAAAATCTGAATTAGCAAAAAAAAAATCAGAATTAGCAAAAAAAAAATTAGAAAAAAAAATCTGACTTAGCAAAACAAAAAAAATTAGCAAAAAAAAAATCTGAATTAGCAACAAAATTAGCAAAAAAAAAAAAGAAAAAAAAAATCTGAATTAGCAACAAAAAAAATCTGATTAGCAAAAAAAAATTAGAAAAACAAAATCTGAAATAGCAAAAAAAAAAAAAAAAAAAATCTGAATTAGCAAAAAAAAAAAAAAATCTGATTAGCAAAAAAAAAATCTGAAATAGCAAAAAAAAAAAAATCTGAGTTAGCAAAAAAAAAAAAAAATTAGCAAAAAAAAAATCTGAATTAGCAAAAAAAAAAAAAAAATTAGCAAAAAAAAATCTGAATTAGCAAAAAAAAAAAAAATTAGCAAAAAAAAATCTAAATTAGCAAAAAAAAAAAAATTATAAAAAAAAAATCTGAATTAGCAAAAAAAAAAATCAGATTTAGCAAAAAAAAAAATTAGAAAAAAAAATCTGAATTAGCAAAAAAAAAAAAAATTAGCAAAAAAAAAATCTGAATTAGCAACAAAAAAAAAATTATAAAAAAAAAAATCTGAATTAGCAAAAAAAAAATCAGAATTAGCAAAAAAAAAATTAGAAAAAAAAATCTGACTTAGCAAAAAAAAAAAAAATTAGCAAAAAAACAAGAAAAATCTGAATAAGCAAAAAAAAAAAACAAAAATTAGCAAAAAAAAATTAGAAAAAAAAATCTGAATTAGCAAAAAAACAAGAAAAATCTGAATTCGCAAAAAAAAAATTTGAAAAAAAATCTGAATTAGCAAAAAAAAAAAAAATCTGAATTAGCAAAAAAAAAAAAAATCTGAATTAGCAAAAAAAAATAAAAATTAGCAAAAAAAAAAAAATCTGAATTAGCAAAAAAAAAGAAAATCTGAATTAGCAAAAAAAAATTAGCAAAAAAAAAATTGCAAAAAAAAAATCTGAATTAGCAAAAAAAAAATAAAAAAAAAAATCTGAATTAGCAAAAAAAAAAAATCTAAATTAGCAAAAAAAAAAAATCTAAATTAGCAAAAAAAAAAAAAAATTATAAAAAAAAAAATCTGAATTAGCAAAAAAAAAATCAGAATTAGCAAAAAAAAAATTAGAAAAAAAAATCTGACTTAGCAAAAAAAAAAAAAATTAGCAAAAAAAAAAATCTGAATTAGCAACAAAATTAGCAAAAAAAAAAAGAAAAAAAAATCTGAATTAGCAACAAAAAAAATCTGATTAGCAAAAAAAAAATTAGAAAAACAAAATCTGAAATAGCAAAAAAAAAAAAAAAAAATCTGAATTAGCAAAAAAAAAAAAAAATCTGATTAGCAAAAAAAAAATCTGAATTAGCAAAAAAAAAAAAAAATCTGATTAGCAAAAAAAAAATCTGAAATAGCAAAAAAAAAAAAAATCTGAATTAGCAAAAAAAAAAAAAAAAAATTAGCAAAAAAAAATCTGAATTAGCAAAAAAAAAAAAAAAATAGCAAAAAAAAAATTATAAAAAATCTGAAATAGCAAAAAAATCTATATTAGCAAAAAAAAAAATCAGAAAAAAATATCTGAAAAAAAATCTGAATTAGAAAAAAAAAAAATTAGCAAAAAAAAAATCTGAATTAGCAAAAAAAGAAAATAGCAAAAAAAAAAAACAAAATCTAAATTAGCAAAAAAAAAATAAATTATAAAAAAAAAATCTGAATTATCAAAAAAAAATTAGAAATAGCAAAAAAAAAAAATTAGCAAAAAAAAATATAAAAATTAGAAAAAAAATCTGAATTACCAAAAAAAAAAAAAAAAAAATTTAAAAAAAATGTGAATTAGCAAAAAAAAAATAAAAATTAGCAAAAAAAAAAAATCTGAATTAGCAAAAAAAAAAATAAAAATTAGCAAAAAAAAAATCTGAATTAGCAAAAAAAAAATTAGCAAAAAAAAAAATTAGAAAAAAAAATCTGAATTAGCAAAAAAACAAGAAAAATCTGAATTCGCAAAAAAAAAAAATTTGAAAAAAAATCTGAATTAGCAAAAAAAAAATAAAAATCTGAATTAGCAAAAAAAAATAAAAATTAGCAAAAAAAAAAAAATCTGAATTAGCAAAAAAAAGAAAATCTGAATTAGCAAAAAAAAAATTAGCAAAAAAAAAAATCTGAATTAGCAAAAAAAAAATCTAAATTAGCAAAAAAAAAAAAATCTAAATTAGCAAAAAAAAAAAAAAAAAAATTATAAAAAAAAAATCTGAATTAGCAAAAAAAAAATCAGAATTAGCAAAAAAAAAATTAGAAAAAAAAATCTGACTTAGCAAAAAAAAAAAAAAATTTGCAAAAAAAAAATCTGAATTAGCAACAAAATTAGCAAAAAAAAAAAATAGAAAAAAATCTGAATTAGCAAAAAAAAAATCTAAATTAACAAAAAAAAAAAAAAAAAAATCAGAAAAAAAAATCTGAAAAAAAATCTGAATTAGCAAAAAAAAAAAAAATTAGCAAAAAAAAAATCTGAATTAGCAAAAAAAAAAAAATTAGCAAAAAAAAATCTGAATTAGCAAAAAAAAAAAAAAAAAAATTAGCAAAAAAAAATCTAAATTAGCAAAAAAAAAAAAATTATAAAAAAAAAAATCTGAATTAGCAAAAAAAAAAATCAGATTTAGCAAAAAAAAAAAAATAGAAAAAAAAATCTGAATTAGCAAAAAAAAAAATAAAAATTAGCAAAAAAAAAATCTGAATTAGCAAAAAAAATTAGCAAAAAAAAAAAAGAAAAATAAAATCTGAATTAGCAAAAAAAAAATCTGATTAGCAAAAAAAAATTAGAAAAAAAAACTGAAATAGCAAAAAAAAAAAATAAATAAAAAAAAAATACAAAAAAAAAAAATCTGAATTAGCAAAAAAAAAAAAAATCTGATTAGCAAAAAAAAAAAAAATTAGCAAAAAAAAATTAGAAAAAAAAATCTGAATTAGCAAAAAAAAAGAAAAATCTGAATTCGCAAAAAAAAAATTTGAAAAAAAATCTGAATTAGCAAAAAAAAAATAAAAATTAGCAAAAAAAAAAAAATCTGAATTAGCAAAAAAAAAGAAAATCTGAATTAGCAAAAAAATATTAGCAAAAAAAAAATTGCAAAAAAAAAATCTGAATTAGCAAAAAAAAAAATTAAAAAAAAAATCTGAATTAGCAAAAAAAATCTAAATTAGCAAAAAAAAAAAAAAAAATCAGAAAAAAAAATCTGAAAAAAAAATCTGAATTAGAAAAAAAAATTAGCAAAAAAAAAAAATCTGAATTAGCAAAAAAAAAAAATAGCAAAAAAATAGCAAAAAAAAAAACAAAATCTAAATTAGCAAAAAAAAAAAAATTATAAAAAAAAAATCTGAATTATCAAAAAAAAATCAGAAATAGCAAAAAAAAAAAAATTAGCAAAAAAAATATAAAAATTAGAAAAAAAATCTGAATTACAAAAAAAAAAAAATAAATAAAATAAAAAAAATGTGAATTAGCAAAAAAAAATAAAAATTAGCAAAAAAAAAAATCTGAATTAGCAAAAAAAAAAATAAAAATTAGCAAAAAAAAAATCTGAATAAGCAAAAAAAAAAACAAAAATTAGCAAAAAAAAATTAGAAAAAAAAATCTGAATTAGCAAAAAAACAAGAAAAATCTGAATTCGCAAAAAAAAAATTTGAAAAAAAATCTGAATTAGCAAAAAAAAAAAAAATCTGAATTAGCAAAAAAAAATAAAAATTAGCAAAAAAAAAAAAATCTGAATTAGCAAAAAAAAAGAAAATCTGAATTAGCAAAAAAAAATTAGCAAAAAAAAATTGCAAAAAAAAAATCTGAATTAGCAAAAAAAAAAAAAAAATATAAAAAAAAAATCTGAATTAGCAAAAAAAAAAAATCTAAATTAGCAAAAAAAAAAAAATCTAAATTAGCAAAAAAAATAAAAAATTATAAAAAAAAAAATCTGAATTAGCAAAAAAAAATCAGAATTAGCAAAAAAAAAATTAGAAAAAAAAATCTGACTTAGCAAAACAAAAAAAATTAGCAAAAAAAAAATCTGAATTAGCAACAAAATTAGCAAAAAAAAAAAAAGAAAAAAAAATCTGAATTAGCAACAAAAAAAATCTGATTAGCAAAAAAAAAATTAGAAAAACAAAATCTGAAATAGCAAAAAAAAAAAAAAAAAAAATCTGAATTAGCAAAAAAAAAAAAAAATCTGATTAGCAAAAATAAAATCTGAAATAGCAAAAAAAAAAAAATCTGAGTTAGCAAAAAAAAAAAAAAATTAGCAAAAAAAAAATCTGAATTAGCAAAAAAAAAAAAAAAAATAGCAAAAAAAAATCTGAATTAGCAAAAAAAAAAAAATTAGCAAAAAAAAATCTAAATTAGCAAAAAAAAAAAAATTATAAAAAAAAAATCTGAATTAGCAAAAAAAAAAATCAGATTTAGCAAAAAAAAAAAATTAGAAAAAAAAAATCTGAATTAGCAAAAAAAAAAAAATTAGCAAAAAAAATCTGAATTAGCAACAAAAAAAAAATTATAAAAAAAAAATCTGAATTAGCAAAAAAAAAATCAGAATTAGCAAAAAAAAATTAGAAAAAAAAATCTGACTTAGCAAAAAAAAAAAAAATTAGCAAAAAAAAAATCTGAATTAGCAACAAAATTAGCAAAAAAAAAAAAAAGAAAAAAATCTGACTTAGCAAAAAAAAAAAAAATTAGCAAAAAAAAAATCTGAATTAGCAACAAAATTAGCAAAAAAAAAAAGAAAAAAAAATCTGAATTAGCAAAAAAAAATTAGCAAAAAAAAAATTGCAAAAAAAAAATCTGAATTAGCAAAAAAAAAATAAAAAAAAAAATCTGAATTAGCAAAAAAAAAAAATCTAAATTAGCAAAAAAAAAAAAATCTAAATTAGCAAAAAAAAAAAAAAATTATAAAAAAAAAAATCTGAATTAGCAAAAAAAAAATCAGAATTAGCAAAAAAAAAATTAGAAAAAAAAATCTGACTTAGCAAAAAAAAAAAAAATTAGCAAAAAAAAAATCTGAATTAGCAACAAAATTAGCAAAAAAAAAAAGAAAAAAAAATCTGAATTAGCAACAAAAAAAATCTGATTAGCAAAAAAAAAATTAGAAAAACAAAATCTGAAATAGCAAAAAAAAAAAAAAAAAATGTGAATTAGCAAAAAAAAAAAAAAATCTGATTAGCAAAAAAAAAATCTGAATTAGCAAAAAAAAAAAAAATCTGATTAGCAAAAAAAAAATCTGAAATAGCAAAAAAAAAAAAAATCTGAATTAGCAAAAAAAAAAAAAAAAAATTAGCAAAAAAAAATCTGAATTAGCAAAAAAAAAAAAAAAATAGCAAAAAAAAAATTATAAAAAAAAATCTGAAATAGCAAAAAAATCTATATTAGCAAAAAAAAAAAATCAGAAAAAAATATCTGAAAAAAAATCTGAATTAGAAAAAAAAAAAAATTAGCAAAAAAAAAATCTGAATTAGCAAAAAAAGAAAATAGCAAAAAAAAAAAACAAAATCTAAATTAGCAAAAAAAAATAAATTATAAAAAAAAAATCTGAATTATCAAAAAAAAATTAGAAATAGCAAAAAAAAAAAATTAGCAAAAAAAATATAAAAATTAGAAAAAAAATCTGAATTACCAAAAAAAAAAAAAAAAAAATTTAAAAAAAATGTGAATTAGCAAAAAAAAAATAAAAATTAGCAAAAAAAAAAATCTGAATTAGCAAAAAAAAAAATAAAAATTAGCAAAAAAAAAATCTGAATTAGCAAAAAAAAATTAGCAAAAAAAAAAATTAGAAAAAAAAATCTGAATTAGCAAAAAAACAAGAAAAATCTGAATTCGCAAAAAAAAAAAATTTGAAAAAAAATCTGAATTAGCAAAAAAAAAATAAAAATCTGAATTAGCAAAAAAAAATAAAAATTAGCAAAAAAAAAAAAAAATCTGAATTAGCAAAAAAAAGAAAATCTGAATTAGCAAAAAAAAATTAGCAAAAAAAAAAATCTGAATTAGCAAAAAAAAAATCTAAATTAGCAAAAAAAAAAAAAATCTAAATTAGCAAAAAAAAAAAAAAAAAATTATAAAAAAAAAAAATCTGAATTAGCAAAAAAAAAATCAGAATTAGCAAAAAAAAAATTAGAAAAAAAAATCTGACTTAGCAAAAAAAAAATCTGAATTAGCAACAAAATTAGCAAAAAAAAAAAATAGAAAAAAATCTGAATTAGCAAAAAAAAATCTAAATTAACAAAAAAAAAAAAAAAAAAAATCAGAAAAAAAAATCTGAAAAAAAATCTGAATTAGCAAAAAAAAAAAAATTAGCAAAAAAAAAAATCTGAATTAGCAAAAAAAAAAAAAATTAGCAAAAAAAAATCTGAATTAGCAAAAAAAAAAAAAAAAAATTAGCAAAAAAAAATCTAAATTAGCAAAAAAAAAAAAAATTATAAAAAAAAAAATCTGAATTAGCAAAAAAAAAAATCAGATTTAGCAAAAAAAAAAAAATAGAAAAAAAAATCTGAATTAGCAAAAAAAAAAATAAAAATTAGCAAAAAAAAAATCTGAATTAGCAAAAAAAATTAGCAAAAAAAAAAAAGAAAAATAAAATCTGAATTAGCAAAAAAAAAATCTGATTAGCAAAAAAAAATTAGAAAAAAAAAACTGAAATAGCAAAAAAAAAAAAATAAATAAAAAAAAAATACAAAAAAAAAAAATCTGAATTAGCAAAAAAAAAAAATCTGATTAGCAAAAAAAAAAAAAATTAGCAAAAAAAAATTAGAAAAAAAAATCTGAATTAGCAAAAAAAAAGAAAAATCTGAATTCGCAAAAAAAAAATTTGAAAAAAAATCTGAATTAGCAAAAAAAAAATAAAAATTAGCAAAAAAAAAAAATCTGAATTAGCAAAAAAAAAGAAAATCTGAATTAGCAAAAAAAAATTAGCAAAAAAAAAATTGCAAAAAAAAAATCTGAATTAGCAAAAAAAAATTAAAAAAAAAATCTGAATTAGCAAAAAAAAAAAATCTAAATTAGCAAAAAAAAAAATCTAAATTAGCAAAAAAAAAAAAAAATTATAAAAAAAAAAATCTGAATTAGCAAAAAAAATCTAAATTAGCAAAAAAAAAAAAAAATCAGAAAAAAAAATCTGAAAAAAAATCTGAATTAGAAAAAAAAAATTAGCAAAAAAAAAAATCTGAATTAGCAAAAAAAAAAAATAGCAAAAAAATAGCAAAAAAAAAACAAAATCTAAATTAGCAAAAAAAAAAAAAATTATAAAAAAAAAATCTGAATTATCAAAAAAAAATCAGAAATAGCAAAAAAAAAAAAATTAGCAAAAAAAATATAAAAATTAGAAAAAAAATCTGAATTACAAAAAAAAAAAAAAAAATAAAATAAAAAAAATGTGAATTAGCAAAAAAAAAATAAAAATTAGCAAAAAAAAAATCTGAATTAGCAAAAAAAAAAATAAAAATTAGCAAAAAAAAAATCTGAATAAGCAAAAAAAAAAAACAAAAATTAGCAAAAAAAAATTAGAAAAAAAAATCTGAATTAGCAAAAAAACAAGAAAAATCTGAATTCGCAAAAAAAAAATTTGAAAAAAAATCTGAATTAGCAAAAAAAAAAAAAATCTGAATTAGCAAAAAAAAATAAAAATTAGCAAAAAAAAAAAAATCTGAATTAGCAAAAAAAAAGAAAATCTGAATTAGCAAAAAAAAATTAGCAAAAAAAAAATTGCAAAAAAAAAATCTGAATAAGCAAAAAAAAAAAAAAAATATAAAAAAAAATCTGAATTAGCAAAAAAAAAAAATCTAAATTAGCAAAAAAAAAAATCTAAATTAGCAAAAAAAATAAAAAATTATAAAAAAAAAATCTGAATTAGCAAAAAAAAAATCAGAATTAGCAAAAAAAAAATTAGAAAAAAAAATCTGACTTAGCAAAACAAAAAAAATTAGCAAAAAAAAAATCTGAATTAGTAACAAAATTAGCAAAAAAAAAAAAGAAAAAAAAATCTGAATTAGCAACAAAAAAAATCTGATTAGCAAAAAAAAATTAGAAAAACAAAATCTGAAATAGCAAAAAAAAAAAAAAAAAAATCTGAATTAGCAAAAAAAAAAAAAAATCTGATTAGCAAAAATAAAATCTGAAATAGCAAAAAAAAAAAAATCTGAGTTAGCAAAAAAAAAAAAAAAATTAGCAAAAAAAAAATCTGAATTAGCAAAAAAAAAAAAAAAATTAGCAAAAAAAAATCTGAATTAGCAAAAAAAAAAAAAATTAGCAAAAAAAAATCTAAATTAGCAAAAAAAAAAAAATTATAAAAAAAAAATCTGAATTAGCAAAAAAAAAAATCAGATTTAGCAAAAAAAAAAAATTAGAAAAAAAAATCTGAATTAGCAAAAAAAAAAAAATTAGCAAAAAAAAATCTGAATTAGCAACAAAAAAAAAATTATAAAAAAAAAAATCTGAATTAGCAAAAAAAAAATCAGAATTAGCAAAAAAAAAATTAGAAAAAAAAATCTGACTTAGCAAAAAAAAAAAAAAATTAGCAAAAAAACAAGAAAAATCTGAATAAGCAAAAAAAAAAAACAAAACAAAAAAAATTAGAAAAAAAAATCTGAATTAGCAAAAAAACAAGAAAAATCTGAATTCGCAAAAAAAAAATTTGAAAAAAAATCTGAATTAGCAAAAAAAAAAAAAATCTGAATTAGCAAAAAAAAAAAAATCTGAATTAGCAAAAAAAATAAAAATTAGCAAAAAAAAAAAAATCTGAATTAGCAAAAAAAAAGAAAATCTGAATTAGCAAAAAAAAATTAGCAAAAAAAAAATTGCAAAAAAAAAATTTGAATTAGCAAAAAAAAAATAAAAAAAAAAATCTGAATTAGCAAAAAAAAAAATCTAAATTAGCAAAAAAAAAAAATCTAAATTAGCAAAAAAAAAAAAAAATTATAAAAAAAAAAATCTGAATTAGCAAAAAAAAAATCAGAATTAGCAAAAAAAAAATTAGAAAAAAAAATCTGACTTAGCAAAAAAAAAAAAAATTAGCAAAAAAAAAATCTGAATTAGCAACAAAATTAGCAAAAAAAAAAAGAAAAAAAATCTGAATTAGCAACAAAAAAAATCTGATTAGCAAAAAAAAATTAGAAAAACAAAATCTGAAATAGCAAAAAAAAAAAAAAAAAAATCTGATTAGCAAAAAAAAAATCTGAATTAGCAAAAAAAAAAAAAAATCTGATTAGCAAAAAAAAAATCTGAAATAGCAAAAAAAAAAAAAATCTGAATTAGCAAAAAAAAAAAAAAAAAAATTAGCAAAAAAAAATCTGAATTAGCAAAAAAAAAAAAAAATAGCAAAAAAAAATTATAAAAAAAAATCTGAAATAGCAAAAAAATCTATATTAGCAAAAAAAAAAAATCAGAAAAAAATATCTGAAAAAAAATCTGAATTAGAAAAAAAAATCTGAATTAGCAAAAAAAAAAAATAGCAAAAAAAAAAACAAAATCTAAATTAGCAAAAAAAAAATAAATTATAAAAAAAAAATCTGAATTATCAAAAAAAAATTAGAAATAGCAAAAAAAAAAAAATTAGCAAAAAAAATATAAAAATTAGAAAAAAAATCTGAATTACCAAAAAAAAAAAAAAAAAAATTTAAAAAAAATGTGAATTAGCAAAAAAAAAATAAAAATTAGCAAAAAAAAAAATCTGAATTAGCAAAAAAAAAAATAAAAATTAGCAAAAAAAAAATCTGAATTAGCAAAAAAAAATTAGCAAAAAAAAAAATTAGAAAAAAAAATCTGAATTAGCAAAAAAACAAGAAAAATCTGAATTCGCAAAAAAAAAAAATTTGAAAAAAAATCTGAATTAGCAAAAAAAAAATAAAAATCTGAATTAGCAAAAAAAAATAAAAATTAGCAAAAAAAAAAAAAAATCTGAATTAGCAAAAAAAAGAAAATCTGAATTAGCAAAAAAAAATTAGCAAAAAAAAAAATCTGAATTAGCAAAAAAAAAATCTAAATTAGCAAAAAAAAAAAAAATCTAAATTAGCAAAAAAAAAAAAAAAAAATTATAAAAAAAAAAATCTGAATTAGCAAAAAAAAAAATCAGAATTAGCAAAAAAAAAATTAGAAAAAAAAATCTGACTTAGCAAAAAAAAAAAAAAATTAGCAAAAAAAAAATCTGAATTAGCAACAAAATTAGCAAAAAAAAAAAATAGAAAAAAATCTGAATTAGCAAAAAAAAATCTAAATTAACAAAAAAAAAAAAAAAAAAAATCAGAAAAAAAAATCTGAAAAAAAAATCTGAATTAGCAAAAAAAAAAAAAATAGCAAAAAAAAAATCTGAATTAGCAAAAAAAAAAAAAATTAGCAAAAAAAAATCTGAATTAGCAAAAAAAAAAAAAAAAAAATTAGCAAAAAAAAATCTAAATTAGCAAAAAAAAAAAAATTATAAAAAAAAAATCTGAATTAGCAAAAAAAAAAATCAGATTTAGCAAAAAAAAAAAAAATAGAAAAAAAAATCTGAATTAGCAAAAAAAAAAATAAAAATTAGCAAAAAAAAAATCTGAATTAGCAAAAAAAATTAGCAAAAAAAAAAAGAAAAATAAAATCTGAATTAGCAAAAAAAAAATCTGATTAGCAAAAAAAAATTAGAAAAAAAAAACTGAAATAGCAAAAAAAAAAAAATAAATAAAAAAAAAATACAAAAAAAAAAAAATCTGAATTAGCAAAAAAATAAAAAATCTGATTAGCAAAAAAAAAAAAAATTAGCAAAAAAAAATTAGAAAAAAAAATCTGAATTAGCAAAAAAAAAGAAAAATCTGAATTCGCAAAAAAAAAATTTGAAAAAAAATCTGAATTAGCAAAAAAAAAATAAAATTTAGCAAAAAAAAAAATTAGCAAAAAAAAAATAGCAAAAAAAAAAATCTGAATTAGCAAAAAAAAAAAAAATCTGATATAGCAAAAAAATAATAAAAATTAGCAAAAAAAAATTAGCAAAAAAAAAAAACAGCAAAAAAAAAAATCTGAATTAGCAAAAAAAAAAAAAAATTATAAAAAAAAATCTGAATTAGCAAAAAAAAAATCTAAATTAGCAAAAAAAAAAAAAATCAGAAAAAAAATTTGAGTTAGCAAAAAAAAAGAAAAATCTGAATTCGCAAAAAACAAATTTGAAAAAAAATCTGAATTAGCAAAAAAAAAAATTAAAATTAGCAAAAAAAAAATTAGCAAAAAAAAAAAAATAGCAAAAAAAAAAAAATAGCAAAAAAAAAAAATCTGAATTAGCAAAAAAAAATCTAAATTAGCAAAAAAATCAGAAAAAAAATCTGAATTAGCAAAAAATTAGCAAAAAAAAATTTGAATTAGCAAAAAAAAAAAATTAGCAAAAAAAAAATCTGAATTAGCAAAAAAAAAAAAATCTGTTTTAGCAAAAAAAAATAAAAATTACCAAAAAAAAAATGAGCAAAAAAAAAATAGCAAAAAAAAAATCTGAATTAGCAAAAAAAAAATAAAAATTAGAAAAAAAAAATCTGAATAACCAAAAAAAAAATAAAAAAAACTGAAATAGCAAAAAAAAAAAAAATTAGCAAAAAAAAAAATTAACAAAAAAAAAATCTAAATTAGCAAAAAAAAAAAAAAATTCTAAAAAAAAAAATCTGAATTAGCAAAAAAAAAAATCAGAATTAGCAAAAAAAAAAATTGAAAAAAAAATCTGAATTAGCAAAAAAAAAATTAAAATTAGCAAAAAAAAAATCTGAATTAGCAAAAAAATTAGCAAAAAAAAATCTGAAATAGCAAAAAAAAAAAAATCTGAATTAGCAAAAAATTAGCAAAAAAAAATTAGAAAAAAAATCTGAATTAGCAAAAAAAAAAGAAAAATCTGAATTCGCAAAAAAAAAAATTGAAAAAAAATCTGAATAAGCAAAAAAAAAAAAAAAAATTAACAAAAAAATAATTATCAAAAAAAAAAATAGCAAAAAAAAAATCTGAATTAGCAAAAAAAAAAAAAATTATAAAAAAAAAATCTGAATTAGCAAAAAATATAAAAATTAGAAAAAAAAATCTGAATTACCAAAAAAAAAAAACAAAAAAAAAATGTGAATTAGTAAAAAAAAAAAAAAAATTAGCAAAAAAAAAAAAATCTGAATTAGCAAAAAAAAAAATCTAAATTAGCAAAAAAAAAATAAAAATTAGCAAAAAAAAAAATAGAAAAAAAATCTGAATTACCAAAAAAAAAAAAAAAAAAAAAAAAAAAAAAAAAAAAAAATTAGAAAAAGAAGAAAAAAAAATTTGAATTAGTAAAAAAAAAAAAAAATTAGCAAAAAAAAAAATCTGAATTAGCAAAAAAAAAATCTAAATTAGCAAAAAAAAAAATAAAAATTAGCAAAAAAAAAATAGAAAAAAAAATCTGAATTAGCAAAAAAAAAAAAATCTAAATTAGCAAAAAAAAAATCAGAAAAAAAATCTGAATTAGCAAAAAAAAAAAAAAAAATCTGAATTAGCAAAAAACAAAAAAAAATTAGCAAAAAAAAAATCTAAATTAGCAAAAAAAAAATTATAAAAAAAAAATCTGAATTAGCAAAAAAAAATCAGAATTAGCAAAAAAAAAATTAGAAAAAAAAAATCTGAATTAGCAGAAAAAAAAATCTGAATTAGAAAAAAAAAAAAAAAATTAGCAAAAAAAAAAATTAGCAAAAAAAAAAAATCTGAATTAGCAAAAAAAAAAAGAAAAAAAAATCTGAATTAGCAAAAAAAAAAATCTGATTAGCAAAAAAAATTAGAAAAAAAATCTGAAATAGCAAAAAAAAAAAAAATTAGCAAAAAAAAAAATCCTAAATTAGCAAAAAAAAAAAAAAAATTATAAAAAAAAAAAATCTGAATTAGCAAAAAAAAAATCAGAATTAGCAAAAAAAAAAATAGAAAAAAAAATCTGAATAGCAAAAAAAAAAAACATCTGAATTAGCAAAAAAAAAAAAAAATTTGCAAAAAAAAAACTAAATTAGCAAAAAAAAAAAAATTATAAAAAAAAAATCTGAATTAGCAAAAAAAAATCAGAATTAGCAAAAAAAACATTAGAAAAAAAAAATCTGACTTAGCAAAAAAAAAAAAAATTAGCAAAAAAAAAAATCTGAATTAGCAACAAAATTAGCAAAAAAAAAATTGCAAAAAAAAAATTATAAAAAAAAAATCTGAATTAGCAAAAAAAATCTAAATTAGCAAAAAAAAAAAAATCAGAAAAAAAAATCTGAAAAAAAATCTGAATTAGAAAAAAAAATTAGCAAAAAAAAAATCTGAATTAGCAAAAAAAAAAAAAATAGCAAAAAAATAGCAAAAAAAAAACAAAATCTAAATTAGCAAAAAAAAAAAAAATTATAAAAAAAAAATCTGAATTATCAAAAAAAAATCAGAAATAGCAAAAAAAAAAAAAATTTGCAAAAAAAATATAAAAATTAGAAAAAAAATCTGAATTACAAAAAAAAAAAAAAAAAAAAAAATAAAAAAAATGTGAATTAGCAAAAAAAAAATAAAAATTAGCAAAAAAAAAAATCTGAATTAGCAAAAAAAAAAATAAAAATTAGCAAAAAAAAAATCTGAATAAGCAAAAAAAAAAACAAAAATTAGCAAAAATAAATTAGAAAAAAAATCTGAATTAGCAAAAAAACAAGAAAAATCTGAATTCGCAAAAAAAAAATTTGAAAAAAAATCTGAATTAGCAAAAAAAAAAAAAATCTGAATTAGCAAAAAAAAATAAAAATTAGCAAAAAAAAAAAAATCTGAATTAGCAAAAAAAAAGAAAATCTGAATTAGCAAAAAAAAATTAGCAAAAAAAAAATTGCAAAAAAAAATCTGAATTAGCAAAAAAAAAAAAAAAATATAAAAAAAAAAATCTGAATTAGCAAAAAAAAAAAATCTAAATTAGCAAAAAAAAAAAATCTAAATTAGGAAAAAAAAAAAAAATTATAAAAAAAAAAATCTGAATTAGCAAAAAAAAAATCAGAATTAGCAAAAAAAAAATTAGAAAAAAAAATCTGACTTAGCAAAAAAAAAAAAAATTAGCAAAAAAAAAATCTGAATTAGCAACAAAATTAGCAAAAAAAAAAAAAGAAAAAAAAATCTGAATTAGCAACAAAAAAAATCTGATTAGCAAAAAAAAATTAGAAAAACAAAATCTGAAATAGCAAAAAAAAAAAAAAAAAATCTGAATTAGCAAAAAAAAAAAAAATCTGATTAGCAAAAAAAAAATCTGAAATAGCAAAAAAAAAAAAATCTGAGTTAGCAAAAAAAAAAAAAAAATTAGCAAAAAAAAAATCTGAATTAGCAAAAAAAAAAAAAAAATTAGCAAAAAAAAATCTGAATTAGCAAAAAAAAAAAAAAAATTAGCAAAAAAAAATCTAAATTAGCAAAAAAAAAAAATTATAAAAAAAAAATCTGAATTAGCAAAAAAAAAATCAGATTTAGCAAAAAAAAAAAATTAGAAAAAAAAATCTGAATTAGCAAAAAAAAAAAAATTAGCAAAAAAAAAATCTGAATTAGCAACAAAAAAAAAAATTATAAAAAAAAAAATCTGAATTAGCAAAAAAAAAATCAGAATTAGCAAAAAAAAAATTAGAAAAAAAATCTGACTTAGCAAAAAAAAAAAAAAATTAGCAAAAAAAAATCTGAATTAGCAACAAAATTAGCAAAAAAAAAAAAGAAAAAAAAATCTGAATTAGCAACAAAAAAAATCTGATTAGCAAAAAAAAATTAGAAAAACAAATTCTGAAATAGCAAAAAAAAAAAAATAAAAAATCTGAATTAGCAAAAAAAAAAAAATCTGATTAGCAAAAAAAAAATCTGAAATAGAAAAAAAAAATCTGAATTAGCAAAAAAAAAAAAAAAAAAATTAGCAAAAAAAAAATCTGAATTAGCAAAAAAAAATCTAAATTAGCAAAAAAAAAAAAAAAAAATCAGAAAAAAAAATCTGAAAAAAAATCTGAATTAGAAAAAAAAATAGCAAAAAAAAAATCTGAATTAGCAAAAAAAAAAAATAGAAAAAAAAAAAATCTAAATTAGCAAAAAAAAAAAAAATTATAAAAAAAAAATCTGAATTATCAAAAAAAAAATCAGAAATAGCAAAAAAAAAAAATAGCAAAAAAAAAAATTAGCAAAAAAAAATCTGAATTAGCAAAAAAAATATAAAAATTAGAAAAAAAAATCTGAATTACCAAAAAAAAAAAAAAATGTGAATTAGCAAAAAAAAAATAAAAATCTGAATTAGCAAAAAAAAATCTGAATTAGCAAAAAAAAATCTAAATTAGCAAAAAAAATCTGAATTAGCAAAAAAAAAATTAGCAAAAAAAACAAATTTAAATTAGCAAAAAAAAATTAGCAAAAAAAAAAATTTGAATTAGCAAAAAAAAAAATTAGCAAAAAGAAAATAAAAATTAGCAAAAAAAAAAATTTGCAAAAAAAAAAAAAAATAGCGAAAAAAAATTAGCAAAAAAAAAAATCTGAATTAGCAAAAAAAAATATAAAAATTAGAAAAAAAAAAATCTGAATTACCAAAAAAAAAAAAAAAAAAAAAAAAAAAAAAAAATGTGAATTAGCAAAAATAAAAATTAGCAAAAAAAAAAATCTGAATTAGCAAAAAAAAAATAAAAATTAGCAAAAAAAAATAGAAAAAAATCTGAATTAGCAAAAAAAATCTAAATTAGCAAAAAAAAAAAAATACAAAAAAAAAAAATCTGAATTAGCAAAAAAAAAAAAATCTGATTAGCAAAAAAAAAAAATTAGCAAAAAAAAATTAGAAAAAAAATCTGAATTAGCAAAAAAAAAGAAAAATCTGAATTCGCAAAAAAAAAATTAGAAAAAAAAATCTGAAATAGCAAAAAAAAAAAAATAAATAAAAAAAAATACAAAAAAAAAAAAATCTGAATTAGCAAAAAAAAAAAAATCTGATTAGCAAAAAAAAAAAAAATTAGCAAAAAAAAATTAGAAAAAAAAATCTGAATTAGCAAAAAAAAAGAAAAATCTGAATTCGCAAAAAAAAAATTTGAAAAAAAATCTGAATTAGAAAAAAAAAAAAAAAATTTAGCAAAAAAAAAATTAGCAAAAAAAAAAATAGCAAAAAAAAAAAATCTGAATTAGCAAAAAAAAAATCTAAATTAGCAAAAAAATCAGAAAAAAAAATCTGAATTAGCAAAAAAAAAAAAAAATTAGCAAAAAAAAATTTGAATTAGCAAAAAAAAAATTAGCAAAAAAAAAAATCTGAATTAGCAAAAAAAAAAAAATCTGATTTAGCAAAAAAATAATAAAAATTAGCAAAAAAAAATTAGCAAAAAAAAAAAAAAATTATAAAAAAAAAAATCTGAATTAGCAAAAAAAAAATCAGAATTAGCAAAAAAAAAATTAGAAAAAAAAATCTGACTTAGCAAAAAAAAAAAAATTAGCAAAAAAAAAATCTGAATTAGCAACAAAATTAGCAAAAAAAAAAAAAGAAAAAAAAATCTGAATTAGCAACAAAAAAAATCTGATTAGCAAAAAAAAATTAGAAAAACAAAATCTGAAATAGCAAAAAAAAAAAAAAAAAAATCTGAATTAGCAAAAAAAAAAAAAATCTGATTAGCAAAAAAAAAATCTGAATTAGCAAAAAAAAAAAAAAATCTGATTAGCAAAAAAAAAATCTGAAATAGCAAAAAAAAAAAAAATCTGAATTAGCAAAAAAAAAAAAAAAAAAATTAGCAAAAAAAAATCTGAATTGGCAAAAAAAAAAAAATAGCAAAAAAAAAATTATAAAAAAAAATCTGAAATAGCGAAAAAATCTATATTAGCAAAAAAAAAAAATCAGAAAAAAATATCTGAAAAAAAATCTGAATTAGAAAAAAAAAAAATTAGCAAAAAAAAAATCTGAATTAGCAAAAAAAAAAAATAGCAAAAAAAAAAAACAAAATCTAAATTAGCAAAAAAAAAATAAATTATAAAAAAAAAATCTGAATTATCAAAAAAAAATTAGAAATAGCAAAAAAAAAAAAATTAGCAAAAAAAATATAAAAATTAGAAAAAAAATCTGAATTACCAAAAAAAAAAAAAAAAAAATTTAAAAAAAATGTGAATTAGCAAAAAAAAAATAAAAATTAGCAAAAAAAAAAATCTGAATTAGCAAAAAAAAAAATAAAAATTAGCAAAAAAAAATCTGAATTAGCAAAAAAAAATTAGCAAAAAAAAAAATTAGAAAAAAAAATCTGAATTAGCAAAAAAACAAGAAAAATCTGAATTCGCAAAAAAAAAAATTTGAAAAAAAATCTGAATTAGCAAAAAAAAAATAAAAATCTGAATTAGCAAAAAAAAATAAAAATTAGCAAAAAAAAAAAAAAATCTGAATTAGCAAAAAAAAGAAAATCTGAATTAGCAAAAAAAAATTAGCAAAAAAAAAAATCTGAATTAGCAAAAAAAAAATCTAAATTAGCAAAAAAAAAAAAAATCTAAATTAGCAAAAAAAAAAAAAAAAAATTATAAAAAAAAAAATCTGAATTAGCAAAAAAAAAATAAGAATTAGCAAAAAAAAAATTAGAAAAAAAAATCTGACTTAGCAAAAAAAAAAAAAAATTAGCAAAAAAAAATCTGAATTAGCAACAAAATTAGCAAAAAAAAAAAAATAGAAAAAAATCTGAATTAGCAAAAAAAAATCTAAATTAACAAAAAAAAAAAAAAAAAAAATCAGAAAAAAAAATCTGAAAAAAAATCTGAATTAGCAAAAAAAAAAAAAATTAGCAAAAAAAAAAATCTGAATTAGCAAAAAAAAAAAAATTAGCAAAAAAAAATCTGAATTAGCAAAAAAAAAAAAAAAAAAATTAGCAAAAAAAAATCTAAATTAGCAAAAAAAAAAAAATTATAAAAAAAAAAATCTGAATTAGCAAAAAAAAAAACAGATTTAGCAAAAAAAAAAAAATAGAAAAAAAAATCTGAATTAGCAAAAAAAAAAATAAAAATTAGCAAAAAAAAAATCTGAATTAGCAAAAAAAATTAGCAAAAAAAAAAAAGAAAAATAAAATCTGAATTAGCAAAAAAAAAATCTGATTAGCAAAAAAAAATTAGAAAAAAAAAAACTGAAATAGCAAAAAAAAAAAAAATAAATAAAAAAAAAATACAAAAAAAAAAAAATCTGAATTAGAAAAAAAAAAAAAATCTGATTAGCAAAAAAAAAAAAAAATTAGCAAAAAAAAATTAGAAAAAAAAATCTGAATTAGCAAAAAAAAAGAAAAATCTGAATTCGCAAAAAAAAAATTTGAAAAAAAATCTTGAATTAGCAAAAAAAAAATAAAATTTAGCAAAAAAAAAAATTAGCAAAAAAAAAATAGCAAAAAAAAAAATCTGAATTAGCAAAAAAAAAATCTAAATTAGCAAAAAAATCAGAAAAAAAATCTGAATTAGCAAAAAAAAAAAAAAAAATTAGCAAAAAAAAAAATCTGAATTAGCAAAAAAAAAAAAATCTGATATAGCAAAAAAATAATAAAAATTAGCAAAAAAAAATTAGCAAAAAAAAAAAACAGCAAAAAAAAAAATCTGAATTAGCAAAAAAAAAAAAAAATTATAAAAAAAAATCTGAATTAGCAAAAAAAAAATCTAAATTAGCAAAAAAAAAAAAAATCAGAAAAAAAATTTGAGTTAGCAAAAAAAAAGAAAAATCTGAATTCGCAAAAAAAAAATTTGAAAAAAAATCTGAATTAGCAAAAAAAAAAATTAAAATTAGCAAAAAAAAAATTAGCAAAAAAAAAAAAATAGCAAAAAAAAAAAAATAGCAAAAAAAAAAATCTGAATTAGCAAAAAAAAATCTAAATTAGCAAAAAAATCAGAAAAAAAATCTGAATTAGCAAAAAATTAGCAAAAAAAAATTTGAATTAGCAAAAAAAAAAAATTAGCAAAAAAAAAATCTGAATTAGCAAAAAAAAAAAAATCTGTTTTAGCAAAAAAAAATAAAAATTACCAAAAAAAAAATGAGCAAAAAAAAAATAGCAAAAAAAAAATCTGAATTAGCAAAAAAAAAATAAAAATTAGAAAAAAAAATCTGAATAACCAAAAAAAAAAACTGAAATAGCAAAAAAAAAAAAAATTAGCAAAAAAAAAATTAACAAAAAAAAAATCTAAATTAGCAAAAAAAAAAAAAAATTCTAAAAAAAAAAATCTGAATTAGCAAAAAAAAAATCAGAATTAGCAAAAAAAAAAATTGAAAAAAAAATCTGAATTAGCAAAAAAATTAGCAAAAAAAAATCTGAAATAGCAAAAAAAAAAAAAATCTGAATTAGCAAAAAATTAGCAAAAAAAAATTAGAAAAAAAATCTGAATTAGCAAAAAAAAAAGAAAAATCTGAATTCGCAAAAAAAAAAATTGAAAAAAAATCTGAATAAGCAAAAAAAAAAATAAAAATTAACAAAAAAATAATTATCAAAAAAAAAAATAGCAAAAAAAAATCTGAATTAGCAAAAAAAAAAAAAATTATAAAAAAAAATCTGAATTAGCAAAAAATATAAAAATTAGAAAAAAAAATCTGAATTACCAAAAAAAAAAAAACAAAAAAAAAAATGTGAATTAGTAAAAAAAAAAAAAAAAATTAGCAAAAAAAAAAAAATCTGAATTAGCAAAAAAAAAAATCTAAATTAGCAAAAAAAAAATAAAAATTAGCAAAAAAAAAAATAGAAAAAAAATCTGAATTACCAAAAAAAAAAAAAAAAAAAAAAAAAAAAAAAAAAAAAAAAAAAATTAGAAAAAGAAGAAAAAAAAATTTGAATTAGTAAAAAAAAAAAAAAATTAGCAAAAAAAAAAATCTGAATTAGCAAAAAAAAAATCTAAATTAGCAAAAAAAAAAATAAAAATTAGCAAAAAAAAAATAGAAAAAAAAAATCTGAATTAGCAAAAAAAAAAAATCTAAATTAGCAAAAAAAAAATCAGAAAAAAAATCAGAAAAAAAATCTGAATTAGCAAAAAAAAAAAAAAAAATCTGAATTAGCAAAAAACAAAAAAAAATTAGCAAAAAAAAAATCTAAATTAGCAAAAAAAAAATTATAAAAAAAAAATCTGAATTAGCAAAAAAAAATCAGAATTAGCAAAAAAAAAATTAGAAAAAAAAAATCTGAATTAGCAGAAAAAAAAAATCTGAATTAGCAAAAAAAAAAAAAATTAGCAAAAAAAAAAAATTAGCAAAAAAAAAAATCTGAATTAGCAAAAAAAAAAAGAAAAAAAAATCTGAATTAGCAAAAAAAAAAAATCTGATTAGCAAAAAAAAATTAGAAAAAAAATCTGAAATAGCAAAAAAAAAAAAAAAAAAACTGAATTAGCAAAAAAAAAAAAAATTAGCAAAAAAAAAAATCCTAAATTAGCAAAAAAAAAAAAAAAATTATAAAAAAAAAAAATCTGAATTAGCAAAAAAAAAATCAGAATTAGCAAAAAAAAAAATAGAAAAAAAAATCTGAAATAGCAAAAAAAAAAAAACATCTGAATTAGCAAAAAAAAAAAAAAAATTTGCAAAAAAAAAACTAAATTAGCAAAAAAAAAAAAATTATAAAAAAAAAATCTGAATTAGCAAAAAAAAATCAGAATTAGCAAAAAAAACATTAGAAAAAAAAATCTGACTTAGCAAAAAAAAAAAAAATTAGCAAAAAAAAAATCTGAATTAGCAACAAAATTAGCAAAAAAAAAATTGCAAAAAAAAAATTATAAAAAAAAAATCTGAATTAGCAAAAAAAATCTAAATTAGCAAAAAAAAAAAAATCAGAAAAAAAAATCTGAAAAAAAATCTGAATTAGAAAAAAAAATTAGCAAAAAAAAAAATCTGAATTAGCAAAAAAAAAAAAAATAGCAAAAAAATAGCAAAAAAAAAACAAAATCTAAATTAGCAAAAAAAAAAAAAATCTGAATTATCAAAAAAAAATCAGAAATAGCAAAAAAAAAAAAATTAGCAAAAAAAATATAAAAATTAGAAAAAAAATCTGAATTACAAAAAAAAAAAAAAAAAAAAAAAATAAAAAAAATGTGAATTAGCAAAAAAAAAATAAAAATTAGCAAAAAAAAAAAATCTGAATTAGCAAAAAAAAAAATAAAAATTAGCAAAAAAAAAATCTGAATAAGCAAAAAAAAAAAACAAAAATTAGCAAAAATAAATTAGAAAAAAAATCTGAATTAGCAAAAAAACAAGAAAAATCTGAATTCGCAAAAAAAAAATTTGAAAAAAAATCTGAATTAGTAAAAAAAAAAAAAATCTGAATTAGCAAAAAAAAATAAAAATTAGCAAAAAAAAAAAAATCTGAATTAGCAAAAAAAAAGAAAATCTGAATTAGCAAAAAAAAATTAGCAAAAAAAAAATTGCAAAAAAAAAATCTGAATTAGCAAAAAAAAAAAAAAAATATAAAAAAAAAAGCTGAATTAGCAAAAAAAAAAAATCTAAATTAGCAAAAAAAAAAAAATCTAAATTAGCAAAAAAAAAAAAAAATTATAAAAAAAAAAATCTGAATTAGCAAAAAAAAAATTAGAAAAAAAAATCTGACTTAGCAAAAAAAAAAAAAATTAGCAAAAAAAAAATCTGAATTAGCAACAAAATTAGCAAAAAAAAAAAAAGAAAAAAAAATCTGAATTAGCAACAAAAAAAATCTGATTAGCAAAAAAAAATTAGAAAAACAAAATCTGAAATAGCAAAAAAAAAAAAAAAAAATCTGAATTAGCAAAAAAAAAAAAAATCTGATTAGCAAAAAAAAAATCTGAAATAGCAAAAAAAAAAAAATCTGAGTTAGCAAAAAAAAAAAAAAAATTAGCAAAAAAAAAATCTGAATTAGCAAAAAAAAAAAAAAAATTAGCAAAAAAAAATCTGAATTAGCAAAAAAAAAAAAAAAAATTAGCAAAAAAAAATCTAAATTAGCAAAAAAAAAAAATTATAAAAAAAAAATCTGAATTAGCAAAAAAAAAATCAGATTTAGCAAAAAAAAAATTAGAAAAAAAAATCTGAATTAGCAAAAAAAAAAAAATTAGCAAAAAAAAAATCTGAATTAGCAACAAAAAAAAATTATAAAAAAAAAAATCTGAATTAGCAAAAAAAAAATCAGAATTAGCAAAAAAAAAATTAGAAAAAAAATCTGACTTAGCAAAAAAAAAAAAAAATTAGCAAAAAAAAATCTGAATTAGCAACAAAATTAGCAAAAAAAAAAAAGAAAAAAAATTCTGAATTAGCAACAAAAAAAATCTGATTAGCAAAAAAAAATTAGAAAAACAAATTCTGAAATAGCAAAAAAAAAAAAATAAAAATCTGAATTAGCAAAAAAAAAAAAATCTGATTAGCAAAAAAAAAATCTGAAATAGAAAAAAAAAATCTGAATTAGCAAAAAAAAAAAAAAAAAAATTAGCAAAAAAAAAATCTGAATTAGCAAAAAAAAATCTAAATTAGCAAAAAAAAAAAAAAAAAAATCAGAAAAAAAAATCTGAAAAAAAATCTGAATTAGAAAAAAAAATAGCAAAAAAAAATCTGAATTAGCAAAAAAAAAAAATAGCAAAAAAAAAAAATCTAAATTAGCAAAAAAAAAAAAAATTATAAAAAAAAAATCTGAATTATCAAAAAAAAAATCAGAAATAGCAAAAAAAAAAAAAAATAGCAAAAAAAAAAATTAGCAAAAAAAAATCTGAATTAGCAAAAAAAATATAAAAATTAGAAAAAAAAACTGAATTACCAAAAAAAAAAAAAATGTGAATTAGCAAAAAAAAAATAAAAATCTGAATTAGCAAAAAAAAATCTGAATTAGCAAAAAAAAATCTAAATTAGCAAAAAAAATCTGAATTAGCAAAAAAAAAATTAGCAAAAAAAACAAATTTAAATTAGCAAAAAAAAATTAGCAAAAAAAAAATTTGAATTAGCAAAAAAAAAAAATTAGCAAAAAGAAAATAAAAATTAGCAAAAAAAAAAATTTGCAAAAAAAAAAAAAAATAGCGAAAAAAAATTAGCAAAAAAAAAAATCTGAATTAGCAAAGAAAAATATAAAAATTAGAAAAAAAAAAATCTGAATTACCAAAAAAAAAAAAAAAAAAAAAAAAAAAAAAAATGTGAATTAGCAAAAATAAAAATTAGCAAAAAAAAAAATCTGAATTAGCAAAAAAAAAATAAAAATTAGCAAAAAAAAATAGAAAAAAATCTGAATTAGCAAAAAAAATCTAAATTAGCAAAAAAAAAAAAATACAAAAAAAAAAAATCTGAATTAGCAAAAAAAAAAAAATCTGATTAGCAAAAAAAAAAAATTAGCAAAAAAAAATTAGAAAAAAAAATCTGAATTAGCAAAAAAAAAGAAAAATCTGAATTCGCAAAAAAAAAATTAGAAAAAAAAATCTGAAATAGCAAAAAAAAAAAAATAAATAAAAAAAAATACAAAAAAAAAAAAATCTGAATTAGCAAAAAAAAAAAAATCTGATTAGCAAAAAAAAAAAAAAATTAGCAAAAAAAAATTAGAAAAAAAAATCTGAATTAGCAAAAAAAAAGAAAAATCTGAATTCGCAAAAAAAAAATTTGAAAAAAAATCTGAATTAGAAAAAAAAAAAAAAATTTAGCAAAAAAAAAATTAGCAAAAAAAAAAATAGCAAAAAAAAAAAATCTGAATTAGCAAAAAAAAATCTAAATTAGCAAAAAAATCAGAAAAAAAAATCTGAATTAGCAAAAAAAAAAAAAAAATTAGCAAAAAAAAATTTGAATTAGCAAAAAAAAAATTAGCAAAAAAAAAAATCTGAATTAGCAAAAAAAAAAAAAATCTGATTTAGCAAAAAAATAATAAAAATTAGCAAAAAAAAATTAGCAAAAAAAAAAAACAGCAAAAAAAAAATCTGAATTAGCAAAAAAAAATTATAAAAAAAATCTGAATTAGCAAAAAAAAAATCTAAATTAGCAAAAAGAAAAAAAAATCAGAAAAAAAATCTGAATTAGCAAAAAAAAAGAAAAATCTGAATTCGCAAAAAAAAAATTTGAAAAAAAATCTGAATTAGCAAAAAAAAAAAATCAAAATTAGCAAAAAAAAAAATTAGCAAAAAAAAAAAATAGCAAAAAAAAAAAATCTGAATTAGCAAAAAAAAAATCTAAATTAGCAAAAAAATCAGAAAAAAAAATCTGAATTAGCAAAAAAAAAAAAAAATTAGCAAAAAAAAAATTTGAATTAGCAAAAAAAAAATCTGAATTAGCAAAAAACAAAAAAATCTGATTTAGCAAAAAAAAAATAAAAATTACCAAAAAAAAAACGAGCAAAAAAAAAATAGCAAAAAAAAAAATCTGAATTAGCAAAAAAAATATAAAAATTCGAAAAAAAAAATCTGAATTACCAAAAAAAAAAAAAAATCTGAAATAGCAAAAAAAAAATTAACAAAAAAAAAAAAATCTAAATTAGCAAAAAAAAAAAATTCTAAAAAAAAAAATCTGAATTAGCAAAAAAAAAATCAGAATTAGCAAAAAAAAAAATTGAAAAAAAAATCTGAATTAGCAAAAAAAAATTAAAATTAGCAAAAAAAAAATCTGAATTAGCAAAAAAATTAGCAAAAAAAAATCTGAAATAGCAAAAAAAAAAAAATCTGAATTAGCAAAAAATTAGCAAAAAAAAAATTAGAAAAAAAATCTGAATTAGCAAAAAAAAAGAAAAATCTGAATTCGCAAAAAAAAAATTGAAAAAAAAATCTGAATTAGCAAAAAAAAAATAAAAATTAGCAAAAAAATAATTATCAAAAAAAAATAGCAAAAAAAAAATCTGAATTAGCAAAAAAAAAAAAATTATAAAAAAAAAATGTGAATTAGCAAAAAATATAAAAATTAGAAAAAAAAATCTGAATTACCAAAAAAAAAAAAAAAAAAAAAAACAAAAAAAAAATAGAAAAAAAAAATGTGAATTAGTAAAAAAAAAAAAAAAATTAGCAAAAAAAAAAAAAATCTGAATTAGCAAAAAAAAAAATCTAAATTAGCAAACAAAAAATAAAAATTAGCAAAAAAAAAAATCTGAATTACCAAAAAAAAAAAAAAAAAATTAGAAAAAGAAGAAAAAAAAAAAAATTAGCAAAAAAAAAAATCTGAATTAGCAAAAAAAAAATCTAAATTAGCAAAAAAAAAAATTAGCAAAAAAAAATAGAAAAAAAAATCTGAATTAGCAAAAAAAAAAAAAATCTAAATTAGCAAAAAAAAAATCAGAAAAAAAAATCTGAAAAAAAATCTGACTTAGCAAAAAAAAAAAAAAAAAATCTGAATTAGCAAAAAACAAAAAAAAATTAGCAAAAAAAAAAAAAAAAAATCTGAATTAGCAAAAAACAAAAAAAAATTAGCAAAAAAAAATTAGCAAAAAAAAAATCTAAATTAGCAAAAAAAAAATTATAAAAAAAAAAAATCTGAATTAGCAAAAAAAAAATCAGAATTAGCAAAAAAAAAATTAGAAAAAAAAAATCTGAATTAGCAAAAAAAAAATTAGCAAAAAAAAAAATTAGCAAAAAAAAAAAATCTGAATTAGCAAAAAAATTAGAAAAAAAAATCTGAATTACCAAAAAAAAAAAAAAAAAAAAAACAAAAAAAAAATTAGAAAAAAAAAATGTGAATTAGTAAAAAAAAAAAAAAAAATTAGCAAAAAAAAAAAAATCTGAATTAGCAAAAAAAAAAATCTAAATTAGCAAAAAAAAAAATAAAAATTAGCAAAAAAAAAAATAGAAAAAAAATCTGAATTACCAAAAAAAAAAAAAAAAAAAAAAAAAAAAAAAAATAGCAAAAAAAAAAAAATCTAAATTAGCAAAAAAAAAAAAAATTATAAAAAAAAAAATTATAAAAAAAAAATCTGAATTATCAAAAAAAAATCAGAAATAGCAAAAAAAAAAAAAAATAGCAAAAAAAAAAAATTAGCAAAAAAAAAATCTGAATTAGCAAAAAAAATATAAAAATTAGAAAAAAAAAATCTGAATTACCAAAAAAAAAAAAAAAATGTGAATTAGCAAAAAAAAAAAAAAAAATCTGAATTAGCAAAAAAAAATCTGAATTAGCAAAAAAAAATCTAAATTAGCAAAAAAAATCTGAATTAGCAAAAAAAAAATTAGCAAAAAAAACAAATTTAAATTAGCAAAAAAAAATTAGCAAAAAAAAAAATTTGAATTAGCAAAAAAAAAA
Organism: Dioctria linearis; assembly: GCA_963930735.1. Taxonomy (NCBI): domain Eukaryota; kingdom Metazoa; phylum Arthropoda; class Insecta; order Diptera; family Asilidae; genus Dioctria; species Dioctria linearis. The sequence continues at coordinate 54,436 of CAWVNZ010001341.1, forward strand.
AATTAGCAAAAAGAAAATAAAAATTAGCAAAAAAAAAAAATTTGCAAAAAAAAAAAAAAATAGCGAAAAAAAATTAGCAAAAAAAAAAATCTGAATTAGCAAAAAAAAATATAAAAATTAGAAAAAAAAAAATCTGAATTACCAAAAAAAAAAAAAAAAAAAAAAAAAAAAAAAATGTGAATTAGCAAAAATAAAAATTAGCAAAAAAAAAAATCTGAATTAGCAAAAAAAAAAAAATAAAAATTAGCAAAAAAAAAATAGAAAAAAATCTGAATTAGCAAAAAAAAATCTAAATTAGCAAAAAAAAAAAAATACAAAAAAAAAAAAGTCTGAATTAGCAAAAAAAAAAAAAATCTGATTAGCAAAAAAAAAAAAAATTAGCAAAAAAAAATTAGAAAAAAAAATCTGAATTAGCAAAAAAAAAGAAAAATCTGAATTCGCAAAAAAAAAATTAGAAAAAAAAATCTGAAATAGCAAAAAAAAAAAAATAAATAAAAAAAAATACAAAAAAAAAAAAAATCTGAATTAGCAAAAAAAAAAAAATCTGATTAGCAAAAAAAAAAAAAAATTAGCAAAAAAAAATTAGAAAAAAAAATCTGAATTAGCAAAAAAAAAGAAAAATCTGAATTCGCAAAAAAAAAATTTGAAAAAAAATCTGAATTAGAAAAAAAAAAAAAAATTTAGCAAAAAAAAAATTAGCAAAAAAAAAATAGCAAAAAAAAAAAATCTGAATTAGCAAAAAAAAAATCTAAATTAGCAAAAAAAATCAGAAAAAAAAATCTGAATTAGCAAAAAAAAAAAAAAAAAATTAGCAAAAAAAAATTTGAATTAGCAAAAAAAAAATAGCAAAAAAAAAAATCTGAATTAGCAAAAAAAAAAAATCTGATTTAGCAAAAAAATAATAAAAATTAGCAAAAAAAAAATTAGCAAAAAAAAAAAAAATTATAAAAAAAAAAATCTGAATTAGCAAAAAAAAAATCAGAATTAGCAAAAAAAAAAATTAGAAAAAAAAATCTGACTTAGCAAAAAAAAAAAAAAATTAGCAAAAAAAAAAATCTGAATTAGCAACAAAATTAGCAAAAAAAAAAAAAGAAAAAAAAATCTGAATTAGCAACAAAAAAAAATCTGATTAGCAAAAAAAAAATTAGAAAAACAAAATCTGAAATAGCAAAAAAAAAAAAAAAAATCTGAATTAGCAAAAAAAAAAAAAAATCTGATTAGCAAAAAAAAAATCTGAATTAGCAAAAAAAAAAAAAAAATCTGATTAGCAAAAAAAAAATCTGAAATAGCAAAAAAAAAAAAAAATCTGAATTAGCAAAAAAAAAAAAAAAAAAAAAATTAGCAAAAAAAAATCTGAATTAGCAAAAAAAAAAAAATAGCAAAAAAAAAATTATAAAAAAAAATCTGAAATAGCGAAAAAATCTATATTAGCAAAAAAAAAAAATCAGAAAAAAATATCTGAAAAAAAATCTGAATTAGAAAAAAAAAAAATTAGCAAAAAAAAAATCTGAATTAGCAAAAAAAAAAAATAGCAAAAAAAAAAAAACAAAATCTAAATTAGCAAAAAAAAAAAATAAATTATAAAAAAAAAATCTGAATTATCAAAAAAAAATTAGAAATAGCAAAAAAAAAAAAATTAGCAAAAAAAATATAAAAATTAGAAAAAAAAATCTGAATTACCAAAAAAAAAAAAAAAAAAATTTAAAAAAAAATGTGAATTAGCAAAAAAAAAATAAAAATTAGCAAAAAAAAAAATCTGAATTAGCAAAAAAAAAATAAAAATTAGCAAAAAAAAATCTGAATTAGCAAAAAAAAAATTAGCAAAAAAAAAAATTAGAAAAAAAAATCTGAATTAGCAAAAAAACAAGAAAAATCTGAATTCGCAAAAAAAAAAAATTTGAAAAAAAATCTGAATTAGCAAAAAAAAAATAAAATCTGAATTAGCAAAAAAAAATAAAAATTAGCAAAAAAAAAAAAAATCTGAATTAGCAAAAAAAAGAAAATCTGAATTAGCAAAAAAAATTAGCAAAAAAAAAAATCTGAATTAGCAAAAAAAAAATCTAAATTAGCAAAAAAAAAAAAAATCTAAATTAGCAAAAAAAAAAAAAAAAAATTATAAAAAAAAAATCTGAATTAGCAAAAAAAAAAATCAGAATTAGCAAAAAAAAAATTAGAAAAAAAAATCTGACTTAGCAAAAAAAAAAAAAAAATTAGCAAAAAAAAAATCTGAATTAGCAACAAAATTGGCAAAAAAAAAATCTGAATTAGCAAAAAAAAATCTAAATTAACAAAAAAAAAAAAAAAAAAAATCAGAAAAAAAAAATCTGAAAAAAAATCTGAATTAGCAAAAAAAAAAAAAATTAGCAAAAAAAAAATCTGAATTAGCAAAAAAAAAAAAATTAGCAAAAAAAAATCTGAATTAGCAAAAAAAAAAAAAAAAAAATTAGCAAAAAAAAATCTAAATTATCAAAAAAAAAAAAATTATATAAAAAAAAAAATCTGAATTAGCAAAAAAAAAAATCAGATTTAGCAAAAAAAAAAAAATAGAAAAAAAAATCTGAATTAGCAAAAAAAAAAAATAAAAATTAGCAAAAAAAAAAATCTGAATTAGCAAAAAAAATTAGCAAAAAAAAAAAAGAAAAATAAAATCTGAATTAGCAAAAAAAAAAATCTGATTAGCAAAAAAAAATTAGAAAAAAAAACTGAAATAGCAAAAAAAAAAAAAATAATAAAAAAAAATACAAAAAAAAAAAAAAAAAAAATCTGAATTAGAAAAAAAAAAAAAATCTGATTAGCAAAAAAAAAAAAAAATTAGCAAAAAAAAATTAGAAAAAAAAATCTGAATTAGCAAAAAAAAAGAAAAATCTGAATTCGCAAAAAAAAAATTTGAAAAAAAATCTGAATTAGCAAAAAAAAAATAAAATTTAGCAAAAAAAAAAATTAGCAAAAAAAAAATAGCAAAAAAAAAAATCTGAATTAGCAAAAAAAAAATCTAAATTAGCAAAAAAATCAGAAAAAAAAATCTGAATTAGCAAAAAAAAAAAAAAAAATTAGCAAAAAAAAAAATCTGAATTAGCAAAAAAAAAAAAAATCTGATATAGCAAAAAAATAATAAAAATTAGCAAAAAAAAATTAGCAAAAAAAAAAAACAGCAAAAAAAAAAATCTGAATTAGCAAAAAAAAAAAAAAATTATAAAAAAAAATCTGAATTAGCAAAAAAAAAATCTAAATTAGCAAAAAAAAAAAAAATCAGAAAAAAAATTTGAGTTAGCAAAAAAAAAAGAAAAATCTGAATTCGCAAAAAAAAAATTTGAAAAAAATTCTGAATTATCAAAAAAAAAAATTAAAATTAGCAAAAAAAAAATTAGCAAAAAAAAAAAAAATAGCAAAAAAAAAAAAATAGCAAAAAAAAAAAATCTGAATTAGCAAAAAAAAATCTAAATTAGCAAAAAAATCAGAAAAAAAATCTGAATTAGCAAAAAATTAGCAAAAAAAAATTTGAATTAGCAAAAAAAAAAAATTAGCAAAAAAAAAATCTGAATTAGCAAAAAAAAAAAAAATCTGTTTTAGCAAAAAAAAAATAAAAATTACCAAAAAAAAAATGAGCAAAAAAAAAATAGCAAAAAAAAAATCTGAATTAGCAAAAAAAAAATAAAAATTAGAAAAAAAAATCTGAATAACCAAAAAAAAAATAAAAAAAACTGAAATAGCAAAAAAAAAAAAAATTAGCAAAAAAAAAAATTAACAAAAAAAAAATCTAAATTAGCAAAAAAAAAAAAAAATTCTAAAAAAAAAAATCTGAATTAGCAAAAAAAAAATCAGAATTAGCAAAAAAAAAAATTGAAAAAAAAATCTGAATTAGCAAAAAAAAAATTAAAATTAGCAAAAAAAAAAATCTGAATTAGCAAAAAAATTAGCAAAAAAAAATCTGAAATAGCAAAAAAAAAAAATCTGAATTAGCAAAAAATTAGCAAAAACAAATTAGAAAAAAAATCTGAATTAGCAAAAAAAAAAGAAAAATCTGAATTCGCAAAAAAAAAAATTGAAAAAAAATCTGAATAAGCAAAAAAAAAAATAAAAATTAACAAAAAAATAATTATCAAAAAAAAAATAGCAAAAAAAAAATCTGAATTAGCAAAAAAAAAAAAAAAATTATAAAAAAAAATCTGAATTAGCAAAAAATATAAAAATTAGAAAAAAAAATCTGAATTACCAAAAAAAAAAAACAAAAAAAAAAATGTGAATTAGTAAAAAAAAAAAAAAAAAATTAGCAAAAAAAAAAAAATCTGAATTAGCAAAAAAAAAAAATCTAAATTAGCAAAAAAAAAATAAAAATTAGCAAAAAAAAAAATAGAAAAAAAATCTGAATTACCAAAAAAAAAAAAAAAAAAAAAAATTAGAAAAAGAAGAAAAAAAAATTTGAATTAGTAAAAAAAAAAAAAAATTAGCAAAAAAAAAAATCTGAATTAGCAAAAAAAAAATCTAAATTAGCAAAAAAAAAAATAAAAATTAGCAAAAAAAAAATAGAAAAAAAATCTGAATTAGCAAAAGAAAAAAAATCTAAATTAGCAAAAAAAAAATCAGAAAAAAAATCAGAAAAAAAATCTGAATTAGCAAAAAAAAAAAAAAAAAAATCTGAATTAGCAAAAAACAAAAAAAAATTAGCAAAAAAAAAATCTAAATTAGCAAAAAAAAAATTATAAAAAAAAAATCTGAATTAGCAAAAAAAAATCAGAATTAGCAAAAAAAAAATTAGAAAAAAAAAATCTGAATTAGCAGAAAAAAAAAATCTGAATTAGCAAAAAAAAAAAAAAATTAGCAAAAAAAAAAAATCTGAATTAGAAAAAAAAAAAGAAAAAAAAATCTGAATTAGAAAAAAAAAAAAATCTGATTAGCAAAAAAAAATTAGAAAAAAAATCTGAAATAGCAAAAAAAAAAAAAAAAAAACTGAATTAGCAAAAAAAAAAAAAATTAGCAAAAAAAAAATCCTAAATTAGCAAAAAAAAAAAAAAATTATAAAAAAAAAAAATCTGAATTAGCAAAAAAAAAATCAGAATTAGCAAAAAAAAAAATAGAAAAAAAAATCTGAAATAGCAAAAAAAAAAAACATCTGAATTAGCAAAAAAAAAAAAAAAATTTGCAAAAAAAAAACTAAATTAGCAAAAAAAAAAAATTATAAAAAAAAAATCTGAATTAGCAAAAAAAAATCAGAATTAGCAAAAAAAACATTAGAAAAAAAAATCTGACTTAGCAAAAAAAAAAAAAATTAGCAAAAAAAAAATCTGAATTAGCAACAAAATTAGCAAAAAAAAAATTGCAAAAAAAAAATTATAAAAAAAAAATCTGAATTAGCAAAAAAAATCTAAATTAGCAAAAAAAAAAAAAATCAGAAAAAAAAATCTGAAAAAAAATCTGAATTAGAAAAAAAAATTAGCAAAAAAAAAAATCTGAATTAGCAAAAAAAAAAAAAATAGCAAAAAAATAGCAAAAAAAAAAACAAAATCTAAATTAGCAAAAAAAATTATAAAAAAAAAATCTGAATTATCAAAAAAAAATCAGAAATAGCAAAAAAAAAAAAATTAGCAAAAAAAATATAAAAATTAGAAAAAAAATCTGAATTACAAAAAAAAAAAAAAAAAAAAAAAAATAAAAAAAATGTGAATTAGCAAAAAAAAAATAAAAATTAGCAAAAAAAAAAAATCTGAATTAGCAAAAAAAAAAATAAAAATTAGCAAAAAAAAAATCTGAATAAGCAAAAAAAAAAAACAAAAATTAGCAAAAATAAATTAGAAAAAAAATCTGAATTAGCAAAAAAACAAGAAAAATCTGAATTAGCAAAAAAAAAAAAAAAAATATAAAAAAAAAAATCTGAATTAGCAAAAAAAAAAAATCTAAATTAGCAAAAAAAAAAAATCTAAATTAGCAAAAAAAAAAAAAAATTATAAAAAAAAAAATCTGAATTAGCAAAAAAAAAATTAGAAAAAAAAATCTGACTTAGCAAAAAAAAAAAAAATTAGCAAAAAAAAAATCTGAATTAGCAACAAAATTAGCAAAAAAAAAAAAGAAAAAAAAATCTGAATTAGCAACAAAAAAAATCTGATTAGCAAAAAAAAATTAGAAAAACAAAATCTGAAATAGCAAAAAAAAAAAAAAAAAAATCTGAATTAGCAAAAAAAAAAAAAAATCTGATTAGCAAAAAAAAAATCTGAAATAGCAAAAAAAAAAAATCTGAGTTAGCAAAAAAAAAAAAAAAATTAGCAAAAAAAAAATCTGAATTAGCAAAAAAAAAAAAAAAATTAGCAAAAAAAAATCTGAATTAGCAAAAAAAAAAAAAAAAATTAGCAAAAAAAAAATCTAAATTAGCAAAAAAAAAAAATTATAAAAAAAAAATCTGAATTAGCAAAAAAAAAATCAGATTTAGCAAAAAAAAAAAATTAGAAAAAAAAATCTGAATTAGCAAAAAAAAAAAAATTAGCAAAAAAAAAATCTGAATTAGCAACAAAAAAAAAATTATAAAAAAAAAAATCTGAATTAGCAAAAAAAAAATCAGAATTAGCAAAAAAAAAATTAGAAAAAAAATCTGACTTAGCAAAAAAAAAAAAAAAATTAGCAAAAAAAAATCTGAATTAGCAACAAAATTAGCAAAAAAAAAAAAGAAAAAAAAATCTGAATTAGCAACAAAAAAAATCTGATTAGCAAAAAAAAATTAGAAAAACAAATTCTGAAATAGCACAAAAAAAAAATAAAAATCTGAATTAGCAAAAAAAAAAAAATCTGATTAGCAAAAAAAAAATCTGAAATAGAAAAAAAAAATCTGAATTAGCAAAAAAAAAAAAAAAAAAATTAGCAAAAAAAAAATCTGAATTAGCAAAAAAAAATCTAAATTAGCAAAAAAAAAAAAAAAAAATCAGAAAAAAAAATCTGAAAAAAAATCTGAATTAGAAAAAAAAATAGCAAAAAAAAAATCTGAATTAGCAAAAAAAAAAAAATAGCAAAAAAAAAAAATCTAAATTAGCAAAAAAAAAAAAAATTATAAAAAAAAAATCTGAATTATCAAAAAAAAAAATCAGAAATAGCAAAAAAAAAAAAAATAGCAAAAAAAAAAATTAGCAAAAAAAAAATCTGAATTAGCAAAAAAAATATAAAAATTAGAAAAAAAATCTGAATTACCAAAAAAAAAAAAAAATGTGAATTAGCAAAAAAAAAATAAAAATCTGAATTAGCAAAAAAAAATCTGAATTAGCAAAAAAAAATCTAAATTAGCAAAAAAAATCTGAATTAGCAAAAAAAAAATTAGCAAAAAAAACAAATTTAAATTAGCAAAAAAAAATTAGCAAAAAAAAAAATTTGAATTAGCAAAAAAAAAAAATTAGCAAAAAGAAAATAAAAATTAGCAAAAAAAAAAAATTTGCAAAAAAAAAAAAAAATAGCGAAAAAAAATTAGCAAAAAAAAAAATCTGAATTAGCAAAAAAAAATATAAAAATTAGAAAAAAAAAAATCTGAATTACCAAAAAAAAAAAAAAAAAAAAAAAAAAAAAATGTGAATTAGCAAAAATAAAAATTAGCAAAAAAAAAAATCTGAATTAGCAAAAAAAAAATAAAAATTAGCAAAAAAAAATAGAAAAAAATCTGAATTAGCAAAAAAAATCTAAATTAGCAAAAAAAAAAAATACAAAAAAAAAAAAATCTGAATTAGCAAAAAAAAAAAAATCTGATTAGCAAAAAAAAAAAAATTAGCAAAAAAAAATTAGAAAAAAAAATCTGAATTAGCAAAAAAAAAGAAAAATCTGAATTCGCAAAAAAAAAATTAGAAAAAAAAATCTGAAATAGCAAAAAAAAAAAAATAAATAAAAAAAAATACAAAAAAAAAAAAAATCTGAATTAGCAAAAAAAAAAAAATCTGATTAGCAAAAAAAAAAAAAATTAGCAAAAAAAAATTAGAAAAAAAAATCTGAATTAGCAAAAAAAAAGAAAAATCTGAATTCGCAAAAAAAAAATTTGAAAAAAAATCTGAATTAGAAAAAAAAAAAAAAATTAGCAAAAAAAAAATTAGCAAAAAAAAAAATAGCAAAAAAAAAAATCTGAATTAGCAAAAAAAAAATCTAAATTAGCAAAAAAATCAGAAAAAAAAATCTGAATTAGCAAAAAAAAAAAAAAATTAGCAAAAAAAAATTTGAATTAGCAAAAAAAAAATTAGCAAAAAAAAAAATCTGAATTAGCAAAAAAAAAAAAATCTGATTTAGCAAAAAAATAATAAAAATTAGCAAAAAAAAATTAGCAAAAAAAAAAAACAGCAAAAAAAAAATCTGAATTAGCAAAAAAAAATTATAAAAAAAAATCTGAATTAGCAAAAAAAAAATCTAAATTAGCAAAAAGAAAAAAAAATCAGAAAAAAAATCTGAATTAGCAAAAAAAAAGAAAAATCTGAATTCGCAAAAAAAAAATTTGAAAAAAAATCTGAATTAGCAAAAAAAAAAAATCAAAATTAGCAAAAAAAAAAATTAGCAAAAAAAAAAAATAGCAAAAAAAAAAAATCTGAATTAGCAAAAAAAAAATCTAAATTAGCAAAAAAATCAGAAAAAAAAATCTGAATTAGCAAAAAAAAAAAAAATTAGCAAAAAAAAAATTTGAATTAGCAAAAAAAAAAAATTAGCAAAAAAAAAATCTGAATTAGCAAAAAACAAAAAAATCTGATTTAGCAAAAAAAAAATAAAAATTACCAAAAAAAAAAAACGAGCAAAAAAAAAAATAGCAAAAAAAAAAATCTGAATTAGCAAAAAAAATATAAAAATTCGAAAAAAAAAATCTGAATTACCAAAAAAAAAAAAAAAATCTGAAATAGCAAAAAAAAAATTAACAAAAAAAAAAAATCTAAATTAGCAAAAAAAAAAAATTCTAAAAAAAAAAATCTGAATTAGCAAAAAAAAAATCAGAATTAGCAAAAAAAAAAATTGAAAAAAAAATCTGAATTAGCAAAAAAAAATTAAAATTAGCAAAAAAAAAATCTGAATTAGCAAAAAAAAAAAAAATTATAAAAAAAAAATGTGAATTAGCAAAAAATATAAAAATTAGAAAAAAAAATCTGAATTACCAAAAAAAAAAAAAAAAAAAAACAAAAAAAAATTATAAAAAAAAAATCTGAATTAGCAAAAAAAAAAATCTAAATTAGCAAACAAAAAATAAAAATTAGCAAAAAAAAAAAATCTGAATTACCAAAAAAAAAAAAAAAAATTAGAAAAAGAAGAAAAAAAAAAAAATTAGCACAAAAAAAAATCTGAATTAGCAAAAAAAAAATCTAAATTAGCAAAAAAAAAAATTAGCAAAAAAAAATAAAAAAAAAAATCTGAATTAGCAAAAAAAAAAAAAATCTAAATTAGCAAAAAAAAAAATCAGAAAAAAAAAATCTGAAAAAAAATCTGACTTAGCAAAAAAAAAAAAAAAAAAAATCTGAATTAGCAAAAAACAAAAAAAAATTAGCAAAAAAAAAAAAAAAAACTGAATTAGCAAAAAACAAAAAAAAATTAGCAAAAAAAAATTAGCAAAAAAAAAATCTAAATTAGCAAAAAAAAAATTATAAAAAAAAAAAATCTGAATTAGCAAAAAAAAAATCAGAATTAGCAAAAAAAAAATTAGAAAAAAAAAATCTGAATTAGCAAAAAAAAATTAGCAAAAAAAAAAATTAGCAAAAAAAAAAAAATCTGAATTAGCAAAAAAATTAGAAAAAAAAATCTGAATTACCAAAAAAAAAAAAAAAAAAAAACAAAAAAAAAAATTAGAAAAAAAAAATGTGAATTAGTAAAAAAAAAAAAAAAAAAATTAGCAAAAAAAAAAAAATCTGAATTAGCAAAAAAAAAAAATCTAAATTAGCAAAAAAAAAATACAAATTAGCAAAAAAAAAAATAGAAAAAAAATCTGAATTACCAAAAAAAAAAAAAAAAAAAAAAAAAAAAAAAAAAAAAAATTTGGAAAAAGAAGAAAAAAAAATTTGAATTAGTAAAAAAAAAAAAAAATTAGCAAAAAAAAAAATCTGAATTAGCAAAAAAAAAATCTAAATTAGCAAAAAAAAAAAATAAAAATTAGCAAAAAAAAAATAGAAAAAAAAATCTGAATTAGCAAAAAAAAAAAAATCTAAATTAGCAAAAAAAAAATCAGAAAAAAAATCTGAATTAGCAAAAAAAAAAAAAAAAAAATCTGAATTAGCAAAAGACAAAAAAAAATAAGCAAAAAAAAAATCTAAATTAGCAAAAAAAAAATTATAAAAAAAAAATCTGAATTAGCAAAAAAAAAAATCAGAATTAGCAAAAAAAAAATTAGAAAAAAAAATCTGAATTAGCAGAAAAAAAAAATCTGAATTAGCAAAAAAAAAAAAAAAATTAGCAAAAAAAAAATAGAAAAAAAAATCTGAATTAGCAAAAAAAAAAAATCTAAATTAGCAAAAAAAAAAAATCAGAAAAAAAAATCAGAAAAAAATCTGAATTAGCAAAAAAAAAAAAAAAAAAAAATCTGAATTAGCAAAAAACAAAAAAAAAATTAGCAAAAAAAAAATCTAAATTAGCAAAAAAAAAATCTGAATTAGCAAAAAAAAAATCAGAATTAGCAAAAAAAAAATTAGAAAAAAAAAATCTGAATTAGCAGAAAAAAAAAATCTGAATTAGCAAAAAAAAAAAAAATTAGCAAAAAAAAAAATTAGCAAAAAAAAAAATCTGCATTAGCAAAAAAAAAAAGAAAAAAAAATCTGAATTAGCAAAAAAAAAAAATCTGATTAGCAAAAAAAAATTAGAAAAAAAATCTGAAATAGCAAAAAAAAAAAAAAGAAAAAAAAAATCTGAATTAGCAAAAAAAAAAAAAATTATAAAAAAAAAATCTGAATTAGCAAAAAATATAAAAATTAGAAAAAAAAATCTGAATTACCAAAAAAAAAAAAAAAAAAACAAAAAAAAAAACAAAAAAAAAAAAAAAATTAGAAAAAGAAGAAAAAAAAATTTGAATTAGTAAAAAAAAAAAAAAATTAGCAAAAAAAAAAATCTGAATTAGCAAAAAAAAAATCTAAATTAGCAAAAAAAAAAATAAAAATTAGCAAAAAAAAAATAGAAAAAAAAATCTGAATTAGCAAAAAAAAAAAAATCTAAATTAGCAAAAAAAAAAATCAGAAAAAAAAATCAGAAAAAAAATCTGAATTAGCAAAAAAAAAAAATCTGAATTAGCAAAAACAAAAAAAAATTAGCAAAAAAAAAAAATCTGAATTAGCAAAAAAAAAAAGAAAAAAAATCTGAATTAGCAAAAAAAAAAAATCTGATTAGCAAAAAAAAATTAGAAAAAAAATCTGAAATAGCAAAAAAAAAAAAAAAAAAAAATCTGAATTAGCAAAAAAAAAAAAATTAGCAAAAAAAAATCTTAAATTAGCAAAAAAAAAAAAAATTATAAAAAAAAAAATCTGAATTAGCAAAAAAAAAATCAGAATTAGCAAAAAAAAAAATATAAAAAAAAATCTGAAATAGCAAAAAAAAAAAAAACAAATCTGAATTAGCGAAAAAAAAAAAAAAATTTGCAAAAAAAAAAACTAAATTAGCAAAAAAAAAAAAAATTATAAAAAAAAAATCTGAATTAGCAAAAAAAAATCAGAATTAGCAAAAAAACATTACAAAAAAAAATCTGACTTAGCAAAAAAAAAAAAATTAGCAAAAAAAAAAATCTGAATTAGCAACAAAATTAGCAAAAAAAAAAAAAGAAAAAAAAATCTGAATTAGCAAAAAAAAATCTGATTAGCAAAAAAAAAATTAGAAAAAAAATCTGAAATAGCAAAAAAAAAAAAAAAAAAAATCTGAATTAGCAAAAAAAAAAAAAATCTGATTAGCAAAAAAAAAATCTGAAATAGCAAAAAAAAAAAATCTGAATTAGCAAAAAAAAAAAAAAAAAAAAAATTAGCAAAAAAAAATCTGAATTAGCAAAAAAAAAAAAAAAAAATTAGCAAAAAAAAAAATTGCAAAAAAAAATTATAAAAAAAAAATCTGAATTAGCAAAAAAAATCTAAATTAGCAAAAAAAAAAAAATCAGAAAAAAAAATCTGAAAAAAAATCTGAATTAGAAAAAAAAAATTAGCAAAAAAAAAAATCTGAATTAGCAAAAAAAAAAATAGCAAAAAAATAGCAAAAAAAAACAAAATTATAAAAAAAAAATCAGAAATAGCAAAAAAAAAACAATTAGCAAAAAAAATATAAAATTAGAAAAAAAATCTGAATTACCAAAAAAAAAAAAAAAAAATAAAAATAAAAAAAATGTGAATTAGCAAAAAAAAAATAAAAAATTAGCAAAAAAAAAAAATCTGAATTAGCAAAAAAAAAAAAAAAAAATTAGCAAAAAAAAATCTGAATAAGCAAAAAAAAAAAAAAATCTGATTAGCAAAAAAAAAATCTGAAATAGCAAAAAAAAAAAATCTGAGTTAGCAAAAAAAAAAAAAAAAATTAGCAAAAAAAAAATCTGAATTAGCAAAAAAAAAAAAAAAAATTAGCAAAAAAAAATCTGAATTAGCAAAAAAAAAAAAAAAAATTAGCAAAAAAAAATCTAAATTAGCAAAAAAAAAAAATTATAAAAAAAAAATCTGAATTAGCAAAAAAAAAATCAGATTTAGCAAAAAAAAAAAATTAGAAAAAAAAATCTGAATTAGCAAAAAAAAAAAAAATTAGCAAAAAAAAATCTGAATTAGCAACAAAAAAAAAATTATAAAAAAAAAAATCTGAATTAGCAAAAAAAAAATCAGAATTAGCAAAAAAAAAATTAGAAAAAAAATCTGACTTAGCAAAAAAAAAAAAAAAATTAGCAAAAAAAAATCTGAATTAGCAACAAAATTAGCAAAAAAAAAAAAGAAAAAAAAATCTGAATTAGCAACAAAAAAAATCTGATTAGCAAAAAAAAATTAGAAAAACAAATTCTGAAATAGCACAAAAAAAAAAAAAAAAATCTGAATTAGCAAAAAAAAAAAAAATCTGATTAGCAAAAAAAAAATCTGAAATAGCAAAAAAAAAAAATCTGAGTTAGCAAAAAAAAAAAAAAAATTAGCAAAAAAAAAATCTGAATTAGCAAAAAAAAAAAAAAAATTAGCAAAAAAAAAATCTGAATTAGCAAAAAAAAAAAAAAAATTAGCAAAAAAAAATCTAAATTAGCAAAAAAAAAAAATTATAAAAAAAAAATCTGAATTAGCAAAAAAAAAATCAGATTTAGCAAAAAAAAAAAATTAGAAAAAAAAATCTGAATTAGCAAAAAAAAAAAAAATTAGCAAAAAAAAAATCTGAATTAGCAACAAAAAAAAAATTATAAAAAAAAAAATCTGAATTAGCAAAAAAAAAAAAAAAATTAGCAAAAAAAAATCTGAATTAGCAAAAAAAAAAAAAAAATTAGCAAAAAAAAATCTAAAATTAGCAAAAAAAAAAAATTATAAAAAAAAAAATCTGAATTAGCAAAAAAAAAAATCTGAATAAGCAAAAAAAAAAAAAATCTGATTAGCAAAAAAAAAATCTGAAATAGTAAAAAAAAAAAATCTGAGTTAGCAAAAAAAAAAAAAAAAATTAGCAAAAAAAAAATCTGAATTAGCAAAAAAAAAAAAAAAATTAGAAAAACAAAATCTGAAATAGCAAAAAAAAAAAAAAAAAATCTGAATTAGCAAAAAAAAAAAAAAATCTGATTAGCAAAAAAAAAATCTGAAATAGCAAAAAAAAAAAATCTGAGTTAGCAAAAAAAAAAAAAAATTAGCAAAAAAAAAATCTGAATTAGCAAAAAAAAAAAAAAAATTAGCAAAAAAAAATCTGAATTAGCAAAAAAAAAAAAAAAATTAGCAAAAAAAAATAGAAAAAAATCTGAATTAGCAAAAAAAATCTAAATTAGCAAAAAAAAAAAAATACAAAAAAAAAAAAATCTGAATTAGCAAAAAAAAAAAAATCTGATTAGCAAAAAAAAAAAATTAGCAAAAAAAAATTAGAAAAAAAAAATCTGAATTAGCAAAAAAAAAGAAAAATCTGAATTCGCAAAAAAAAAATTAGAAAAAAAAATCTGAAATAGCAAAAAAAAAAAATAAATAAAAAAAAATACAAAAAAAAAAAAAATCTGAATTAGCAAAAAAAAAAAAATCTGATTAGCAAAAAAAAAAAAATTAGCAAAAAAAAATTAGAAAAAAAAATCTGAATTAGCAAAAAAAAAGAAAAATCTGAATTCGCAAAAAAAAAATTTGAAAAAAAATCTGAATTAGAAAAAAAAAAAAAAAATTTAGCAAAAAAAAAATTAGCAAAAAAAAAAATAGCAAAAAAAAAAAATCTGAATTAGCAAAAAAAAAATCTAAATTAGCAAAAAAATCAGAAAAAAAAAAATCAAAAAAAAAAAATCAGAATTAGCAAAAAAAAAATTAGAAAAAAAAAATCTGAATTAGCAAAAAAAAATTAGCAAAAAAAAAAATTAGCAAAAAAAAAAAATCTGAATTAGCAAAAAAATTAGAAAAAAAAATCTGAATTACCAAAAAAAAAATTAGAAAAAAAAAATGTGAATTAGTAAAAAAAAAAAAAAAAAAATTAGCAAAAAAAAAAAAATCTGAATTAGCAAAAAAAAAAATCTAAATTAGCAAAAAAAAAATACAAATTAGCAAAAAAAAAAATAGAAAAAAAATCTGAATTACCAAAAAAAAAAAAAAAAAAAAAAAAAAAAAAAAAAAAAAAAAATTTGGAAAAAGAAAAAAAAATTTGAATTAGTAAAAAAAAAAAAAAAATTAGCAAAAAAAAAAATCTGAATTAGCAAAAAAAAAATCTAAATTAGCAAAAAAAAAAATAAAAATTAGCAAAAAAAAAATAGAAAAAAAAATCTGAATTAGCAAAAAAAAAAAAATCTAAATTAGCAAAAAAAAAATCAGAAAAAAAATCTGAATTAGCAAAAAAAAAAAAAAAAAAAATCTGAATTAGCAAAAGACAAAAAAAAAATAAGCAAAAAAAAAATCTAAATTAGCAAAAAAAAATTATAAAAAAAAAATCTGAATTAGCAAAAAAAAAATCAGAATTAGCAAAAAAAAAATTAGAAAAAAAAATCTGAATTAGCAGAAAAAAAAAATCTGAATTAGCAAAAAAAAAAAAAAAATTAGCAAAAAAAAAATAGAAAAAAAAAATCTGAATTAGCAAAAAAAAAAAATCTAAATTAGCAAAAAAAAAAATCAGAAAAAAAAATCAGAAAAGAAATCTGAATTAGCAAAAAAAAAAAAAAAAAAAAATCTGAATTAGCAAAAAACAAAAAAAAAATTAGCAAAAAAAAAAATCTAAATTAGCAAAAAAAAAATTATAAAAAAAAAATCTGAATTAGCAAAAAAAAAATCAGAATTAGCAAAAAAAAAAATTAGAAAAAAAAAATCTGAATTAGCAGAAAAAAAAAATCTGAATTAGCAAAAAAAAAAAAAAATTAGCAAAAAAAAAAATTAGCAAAAAAAAAAATCTGCATTAGCAAAAAAAAAAAGAAAAAAAAATCTGAATTAGCAAAAAAAAAAAAAATCTGATTAGCAAAAAAAAATTAGAAAAAAAATCTGAAATAGCAAAAAAAAAAAAAGAAAAAAAAATCTGAATTAGCAAAAAAAAAAAAAATTATAAAAAAAAAATCTGAATTAGCAAAAAATATAAAAATTAGAAAAAAAAATCTGAATTACCAAAAAAAAAAAAAAAAAAAACAAAAAAAAAAAAAAAAAAAAAAAAAAAATTAGAAAAAGAAGAAAAAAAAATTTGAATTAGTAAAAAAAAAAAAAAAAATTAGCAAAAAAAAAAATCTGAATTAGCAAAAAAAAAATCTAAATTAGCAAAAAAAAAAATAAAAATTAGCAAAAAAAAAATAGAAAAAAAAATCTGAATTAGCAAAAAAAAAAAAAAATCTAAATTAGCAAAAAAAAAAATCAGAAAAAAAAATCAGAAAAAAAATCTGAATTAGCAAAAAAAAAAAATCTGAATTAGCAAAAACAAAAAAAAAATTAGCAAAAAAAAAAAATCTGAATTAGCAAAAAAAAAAAGAAAAAAAAATCTGAATTAGCAAAAAAAAAAATCTGATTAGCAAAAAAAAATTAGAAAAAAAATCTGAAATAGCAAAAAAAAAAAAAAAAAAAAATCTGAATTAGCAAAAAAAAAAAAAATTAGCAAAAAAAAAAATCTTAAATTAGCAAAAAAAAAAAAAATTATAAAAAAAAAAAATCTGAATTAGCAAAAAAAAAATCAGAATTAGCAAAAAAAAAAATATAAAAAAAAATCTGAAATAGCAAAAAAAAAAAAAACAAATCTGAATTAGCGAAAAAAAAAAAAAATTTGCAAAAAAAAAAAACTAAATTAGCAAAAAAAAAAAAATTATAAAAAAAAAAATCTGAATTAGCAAAAAAAAAATCAGAATTAGCAAAAAAACATTAGAAAAAAAAATCTGACTTAGCAAAAAAAAAAAAATTAGCAAAAAAAAAAATCTGAATTAGCAACAAAATTAGCAAAAAAAAAAAAAGAAAAAAAAATCTGAATTAGCAAAAAAAAATCTGATTAGCAAAAAAAAAAATTAGAAAAAAAATCTGAAATAGCAAAAAAAAAAAAAAAAAAAAAATCTGAATTAGCAAAAAAAAAAAAAATCTGATTAGCAAAAAAAAAAATCTGAAATAGCAAAAAAAAAAAATCTGAATTAGCAAAAAAAAAAAAAAAAAAAAAAATTAGCAAAAAAAAATCTGAATTAGCAAAAAAAAAAAAAAAAAATTAGCAAAAAAAAAAAATTGCAAAAAAAAATTATAAAAAAAAAATCTGAATTAGCAAAAAAAATCTAAATTAGCAAAAAAAAAAAAAATCAGAAAAAAAAATCTGAAAAAAAATCTGAATTAGAAAAAAAAAATTAGCAAAAAAAAAAAATCTGAATTAGCAAAAAAAAAAATAGCAAAAAAATAGCAAAAAAAAAAACAAAATTATAAAAAAAAAATCAGAAATAGCAAAAAAAAAAACAATTAGCAAAAAAAATATAAAAATTAGAAAAAAATCTGAATTACCAAAAAAAAAAAAAAAAATAAAAATAAAAAAAATGTGAATTAGCAAAAAAAAAATAAAAATTAGCAAAAAAAAAAATCTGAATTAGCAAAAAAAAAAAAAAAAATTAGCAAAAAAAAAATCTGAATAAGCAAAAAAAAAAACAAAAATTAGCAAAAAAAAATTAGAAAAAAAAATCTGAATTAGCAAAAAAACAAGAAAAATCTGAATTCGCAAAAAAAAAAAATTTGAAAAAAAATCTGAATTAGCAAAAAAAAAACAAAAATTAGCAAAAAAAAAAAAATCTGAATTAGCAAAAAAAAGAAAATCTGAATTAGCAAAAAAAAATTAGCAAAAACAAAAAATAGCAAAAAAAAAAAAAATCTGAATTAGCAAAAAAAAAAAAAAAAATTATAAAAAAAAATCTGAATTAGCAAAAAAAAAAAATGTAAATTAGCAAAAAAAAAAAAATCTAAATTAGCAAAAAAAAAAAAAATTATAAAAAAAAAAATCTGAATTAGCAAAAAAAAAATCAGAATTAGCAAAAAAAAAATTAGAAAAAAAAATCTGACTTAGCAAAAAAAAAAAAAAATTAGCAAAAAAAAATCTGAATTAGCAACAAAATTAGCAAAAAAAAAAAAAGAAAAAAAAATCTGAATTAGCAACAAAAAAAATCTGATTAGCAAAAAAAAATTAGAAAAACAAAATCTGAAATAGCAAAAAAAAAATCTGAATTAGCAAAAAAAAAAAAAAATCTGATTAGCAAAAAAAAAATCTGAAATAGCAAAAAAAAAAAAATCTGAATTAGCAAAAAAAAAAAAAAAAATTAGCAAAAAAAAAATCTGAATTAGCAAAAAAAAAAAAAAAATTAGCAAAAAAAAATCTGAATTAGCAAAAAAAAAAAAAAAATTAGCAAAAAAAAATCTAAATTAGCAAAAAAAAAAAATTATAAAAAAAAATCTGAATTAGCAAAAAAAAAAAATCAGATTTAGCAAAAAAAAAAAATTAGAAAAAAAAATCTGAATTAGCAAAAAAAAAAAAAATTAGCAAAAAAAAATCTGAATTAGAAACAAAATTAGCAAAAAAAAAAAAGAAAAAAAAATCTGAATTAGCAACAAAAAAAATCTGATTAGCAAAAAAAAATTAGAAAAACAAATTCTGAAATAGCAAAAAAAAAAAAAAAAAAAATCTGAATTAGCAAAAAAAAAAAAAAATCTGATTAGCAAAAAAAAAATCTGAAATAGAAAAAAAAAAATCTGAATTAGCAAAAAAAAAAAAAAAATTAGCAAAAAAAAAATCTGAATTAGCAAAAAAAAATCTAAATTAGCAAAAAAAAAAAAAAAAAAATCAGAAAAAAAAATCTGAAAAAAAATCTGAATTAGAAAAAAAAATAGCAAAAAAAAAATCTGAATTAGCAAAAAAAAAAAATAGCAAAAAAAAAATCTAAATTAGCAAAAAAAAAAAAAATTACAAAAAAAAAATCTGAATTATCAAAAAAAAAATCAGAAATAGCAAAAAAAAAAAAAATAGCAAAAAAAAAAATTAGCAAAAAAAAAATCTGAATTAGCAAAAAAAAATATAAAAATTAGAAAAAAAAATCTGAATTACAAAAAAAAAAAAAAAAAAAAAAAAAAATGTGAATTAGCAAAAAAAAAATTAAAATCTGAATTAGCAAAAAAAAATCTAAATTAGCAAAAAAAATCTGAATTAGCAAAAAAAAATTAGCAAAAAAAACAAATTTAAATTAGCAAAAAAAAAATCTAAATTAGCAAAAAAAAAAAAAAAATCTGAATTAGCAAAAAAAAAAAAAAAAAAATTAGCAAAAAAAAAAAATTTGAATTAGCAAAAAAAAAAATTAGCAAAAAGAAAATAAAAATTAGCAAAAAAAAAATTTGCAAAAAAAAAAAAAAAATAGCAAAAAAAAAATTAGCAAAAAAAAAAATCTGAATTAGCAAAAAAAATATAAAAATTAGAAAAAAAAAATCTGAATTACCAAAAAAAAAAAAAAAAAAAAAAAAATGTGAATTAGCAAAAAAAAAATAAAAATTAGCAAAATAAAAATCTGAATTAGCAAAAAAAAAATAAAAATTAGCAAAAAAAAATAGAAAAAAATCTGAATTAGCAAAAAAGAATCTAAATTAGCAAAAAAAAAATCAGAAAAAAAAATCTGAAAAAAAATCTGAATTTGCAAAAAAAAAAAAAAAATTAGCAAAAAAAAAAATCTGAATTAGCAAAAAAAAAAAAAATTAGCAAAAAAAAATCTGAATTAGCAAAAAATTCGAAAAAAAATCTGAATTAGCAAAAAAAAAAATAAAAATTAGCAAAAAAAAAATCTGAATTAGCAAAAAAAATTAGCAAAAAAAAAAAGAAAAATAAAATCTGAATTAGCAAAAAAAAAATCTGATTAGCAAAAAAAAATTAGAAAAAAAAATCTGAAATAGCAAAAAAAAAAAAATAAATAAAAAAAAAATACAAAAAAAAAAATCTGAATTAGCAAAAAAAAAATCTGATTGGCAAAAAAAAAAAAAAATTAGGAAAAAAAAATTAGAAAAAAAAATCTGAATTCGCAAAAAAAAAATTTGAAAAAAAATCTGAATTAGCAAAAAAAAAAAATAAAATTTAGCAAAAAAAAAAAATTAGCAAAAAAAAAAATAGCAAAAAAAAAAAAAATCTGAATTAGGAAAAAAAAAATCTAAATTAGCAAAAAAATCAGAAAAAAAAATCTGAATTAGCAAAAAAAAAAAAAAAATTAGCAAAAAAAAATTTGAATTAGCAAAAAAAAAAATTAGCAAAAAAAAAATCTGAATTAGCAAAAAAAAAAATCTGATTTAGCAAAAAAATAATAAAAATTAGCAAAAAAAAAATTAGCAAAAAAAAAAAAACAGCAAAAAAAAAATCTGAATTAGCAAAAAAAAAAAAATTATAAAAAAAAATCTGAATTAGCAAAAAAAAAATCTAAATTAGCAAAAAAAAAAAAATCAGAAAAAAAATCTGAATTAGCAAAAAAAAGAAAAATCTGAATTCGCAAAAAAAAAATTTGAAAAAAAATCTGAATTAGCAAAAAAAAAAATTAAAATTAGCAAAAAAAAAAATTAGCAAAAAAAAAAAAATAGCAAAAAAAAAAAAAATCTGAATTAGCAAAAAAAAAAATCTAAATTAGCAAAAAAATCAAAAAAAAAAATCTGAATTAGCAAAAAAAAAAAATTAGCAAAAAAAAAATCTGAATTAGCAAAAAACAAAAAAATCTGATTTAGCAAAAAAAAAATAAAAATTACCAAAAAAAAAATGAGCAAAAAAAAAATAGCAAAAAAAAAATCTGAATTAGCAAAAAAAATATAAAAATTCGAAAAAAAAAATCTGAATTACCAAAAAAAAAAAAAAAAAAAAATCTGAAATAGCAAAAAAAAAATTAGCAAAAAAAAATTAACAAAAAAAAAATCTAAATTAGCAAAAAAAAAAAATTCTAAAAAAAAAATCTGAATTAGCAAAAAAAAAATCAGAATTAGCAAAAAAAAAAATTGAAAAAAAAATCTGAATTAGCAAAAAAAAATTAAAATTAGCAAAAAAAAATCTGAATTAGCAAAAAAATTAGCAAAAAAAAATCTGAAATAGCAAAAAAAAAAATCTGAATTAGCAAAAAATTAGCAAAAAAAAATTAGAAAAAAATCTGAATTAGCAAAAAAAAAAGAAAAATCTGAATTCGCAAAAAAAAAAATTGAAAAAAAATCTGAATTAGCAAAAAAAAAATAAAAATTAGCAAAAAAATAATTATCATAAAAAAAATAGCAAAAAAAAAATCTGAATTAGCAAAAAAAAAAAAAAATTATAAAAAAAAAATCTGAATTAGCAAAAAATATAAAAATTAGAAAAAAAAATCTGAATTACCAAAAAAAAAAAAAAAAAAAAAAAAAAAAACAAAAAAAAAAATAGAAAAAAAAAATGTGAATTAGTAAAAAAAAAAAAAAAATTAGCAAAAAAAAAAAATCTGAATTAGCAAAAAAAAAAATCTAAATTAGCAAACAAAAAATAAAAATTAGCAAAAAAAAAAATAGAAAAAAAAATCTGAATTACAAAAAAAAAAAAAATTAGAAAAAGAAGAAAAAAAAAAAATTAGCAAAAAAAAAAATCTGAATTAGCAAAAAAAAATCTAAATTAGCAAAAAAAAAAATTAGCAAAAAAAATAGAAAAAAAATGTGAATTAGCAAAAAAAAAAAAATCTAAATTAGCAAAAAAAAAATCAGAAAAAAAAATCTGAATTAGCAAAAAAAAAAAAAAAAATCTGAATTAGCAAAAAACAAAAAAAAATTAGCAAAAAAAAAAAATCTAAATTAGCAAAAAAAAAATTATAAAAAAAAAAATCTGAATTAGCAAAAAAAAAATCAGAATTAGCAAAAAAAAAATTAGAAAAAAAAAATCTGAATTAGCAAAAAAAATAAAAAATTAGCAAAAAAAAAAATTAGCAAAAAAAAAAAATCTGAATTAGCAAAAAAAAAAAAAGAAAAAAAAATCTGAATTAGCAAAAAAAAAAAATCTGATTAGCAAAAAAAAATTAGAAAAAAAATCTGAAGTAGCAAAAAAAAAAAAAAAAATCTGAATTAGCAAAAAAAAAAAAAATTAGCAAAAAAAAAAATTATAAAAAAAAAATCTGAATTAGCAAAAAAAAAATCAGAATTAGCAAAAAAAAAATTAGAAAAAAAATCTGAAATAGCAAAAAAAAAAAAAAAATCTGAATTAGCAAAAAAAAAAAAAATTGCAAAAAAAAACTAAATTAGCAAAAAAAAAAAAAATTATAAAAAAAAAATCTGAATTAGCAAAAAAAAAAAATCAGAATTAGCAAAAAAAAACATTAGAAAAAAAATCTGACTTAGCAAAAAAAAAATAAATTAGCAAAAAAAAAATCTGAATTAGCAACAAAATTAGCACAAAAAAAAAAAGAAAAAAAAATCTGAATTAACAAAAAAAAAATCTGATTAGCAAAAAAAAAATTAGAAAAAAAAATCTGAAATAGCAAAAAAAAAAAAAAAAAAAAATCTGAATTAGCAAAAAAAAAAAATCTGATTAGCAAAAAAAAATCTGAAATAGCAAAAAAAAAAAATAATCTGAATTAGCAAAAAAAAAAAAAAATTAGCAAAAAAAAAATTGCAAAAAAAAAATTATAAAAAAAAAATCTGAATTAGCAAAAAAAATCTAAATTAGCAAAAAAAAAAAAAAAAAAATCAGAAAAAAAATCTGAAAAAAAATCTGAATTAGAAAAAAAAAAAAAATCTGAATTAGCAAAAAAAAAAAATAGCAAAAAAAAAAACAAAATCTAAATTAGCAAAAAAAAAAAAATTATAAAAAAAAAATCTGAATTATCAAAAAAAAATCAGAAATAGCAAAAAAAAAAAAAATTAGCAAAAAAAATATAAAAATTAGAAAAAAAATCTGAATTACCAAAAAAAAAAAAAAAAAAAAAAAAAAAAAAAAAAAAAAAAAAAAGTGAATTAGCAAAAAAAAAATAAAAATTAGCAAAAAAAAATCTGAATTAGCAAAAAAAAAATAAAAATTAGCAAAAAAAAATCTGAATTAGCAAAAAAAAAAAAACAAAAATTAGCAAAAAAAAATTAGAAAAAAAAATCTGAATTAGCAAAAAAACAAGAAAAATCTGAATTCGCAGAAAAAAAAAATTTGAAAAAAAATCTGAATTAGCAAAAAAAAATAAAAATTAGCAAAAAAAAAAAAAATCTGAATTAGCAAAAAAAAGAAAATCTGAATTAGCAAAAAAAAATTAGCAAAAAAAAAATAGCAAAAAAAAAAATCTGAATTAGCAAAAAAAAAAAAAAATTATAAAAAAAAAATCTGAATTAGCAAAAAAAAAAAATCTAAATTAGCAAAAAAAAAAAAAATCTGTATTAGCAAAAAAAAAATCAGAATTAGCAAAAAAAAATTAGAAAAAAAAATCTGACTTAGCAAAAAAAAAAAAAAAATAGCAAAAAAAAAATCTGAATTAGCAACAAAATTAGCAAAAAAAAATCTGAATTAGCAACAAAAAAATCTGATTAGCAAAAAAAAATTAGAAAAACAAAATCTGAAATAGCAAAAAAAAAAAAATAAAAATCTGAATTAGCAAAAAAAAAAAAAAATCTGATTAGCAAAAAAAAAATCTGAAATAGCAAAAAAAAAAAAAATCTGAATTAGCAAAAAAAAAAAAAAAAAAAAAAAAAATTAGCAAAAAAAAATTAGAAAAAAAATCTGAATTAGCAAAAAAAAAAAAAAAAATTAGCAAAAAAAAATAAAAATTAGCAAAAAAAAAATCTGAATTAGCAAAAAAAAAAAAAAATTATATAAAAAAAAATCTGAATTAGCAAAAAAAAATCTAAATTAGCAAAAAAAAAAAATCAGAAAAAAAAATCTGAAAAAAAATCTGATTTAGAAAAAAAAAATTAGAAAAAAAAAAAATCTGAATTAGCAAAAAAAAAAAATAGCAAAAAAAAAAAAACTAAATTAGCAAAAAAAAAAAAATTATAAAAAAAAATCTGAATTATCAAAAAAAAAATCAGAAATAGCAAAAAAAAATAGCAAAAAAAAATTAGCAAAAAAAAATCTGAATTAGCAAAAAAAATATAAAAATTAGAAAAAAAAAATCTGAATTACCAAAAAAAAAAATGTGAATTAGCAAAAAAAAAAATAAAAATCTGAATTAGCAAAAAAAAAATCAGAATTAGCAAAAAAAAAATCTGAATTAGCAAAAAAAAAAATCTGAATTAGCAAAAAAATTAGCAAAAAAAAAAGAAGAAAAAATCTGAATTAGCAAAAAAAAAAAATCTAAATTTGCAAAAAAAAAAAAAAATAAATCAGAAAAAAAATCTGAATTAGCAAAAAAAATTAGCAAAAACAAAATCTGAATTAGCAAAAAAAAAATAGCAAAAAAAAAATTTAAATTAGCAAAATAAAAAAAAAAAATCTGAATTAGCAAAAAAAAATCAGAATTAGCAAAAAAAAATCTGAATTAGCAAAAAAAAAAATAAAAATTAGCAAAAAAAAAATCTGAATTAGCAAAAAAATTAGCAAAAAAAAAAAAGAAAAAAAAATCTGAATTAGCAAAAAAAAAATAAAAAAAAATAAAAAAAAAATTAAAAAAAAAAATCTGAATTAGCAAAAAAAAATCTGATTAGCAAAAAAAAAATTAGAAAAAAAAATCTGAAATAGCAAATAAAATCTGAAATAGAAAAAAAAAATAACAAAAATTAGCAAAAAAAAATTAGTAAAAAAAAATCTGAATTAGCAAAAAAAAAAAAAAATCTGAATTCGAAAAAAAAAATTTGAAAAAAAATCTGAATTAGCAAAAAAAAAAAAAAAAAAAATTAGCAAAAAAAAATTAGCAAAAAAAAAAAATAGCAAAAAAAAAAATCTGAATTAGCAAAAAAAAAAAAAATTATAAAAAAAAAAATCTGAATTAGCAAAAAAAAATCTAAATTAGCAAAAAAATCAGAAAAAAAATCTGAATTAGCAAAAAATTAGCAAAAAAAAATTTGAATTAGCAAAAAAAAAATTAGAAAAAAAAATCTGACTTAGCAAAAAAAAAAAAAATTAGCAAAAAAAAAATCTGAATTAGCAAAAAACAAAAAAAAATTAGCAAAAAAAAAATCTAAATTAGCAAAAAAAAAAATTATAAAAAAAAAAATCTGAATTAGCAAAAAAAAAATCAGAATTAGCAAAAAAAAAATTAGAAAAAAAAAATCTGAATTAGCAAAAAAAAATCAGAATTAGCAAAAAAAAAATCTGAATTAGCAAAAAAAAAAAATCTGATTAGCAAAAAAAAATTAGAAAAAAAATCTGAAATAGCAAAAAAAAAAAAATAAAAAATCTGAATTAGCAAAAAAAAAAAAAATTAGCAAAAAAAAAATCTAAATTAGCAAAAAAAAAAAAAAAATTATAAAAAAAAAATCTGAATTAGCAAAAAAAAAATTAGAAAAAAAAATCTGAAATAGCAAAAAAAAAAAAACAAATCTGAATTAGCAAAAAAAAAAAAAAAATTTGCAAAAAAAAAACTAAATTAGCAAAAAAAAAAAATTATAAAAAAAAAATCTGAATTAGCAAAAAAAAAATCAGAATTAGCAAAAAAAACATTAGAAAAAAAAATCTGACTTAGCAAAAAAAAAAAAAATTAGCAAAAAAAAAATCTGAATTAGCAACAAAATTAGCAAAAAAAAAAAA
The DNA here is from genome assembly GCA_963930735.1 of Dioctria linearis. Classification (NCBI taxonomy): domain Eukaryota; kingdom Metazoa; phylum Arthropoda; class Insecta; order Diptera; family Asilidae; genus Dioctria; species Dioctria linearis. The sequence continues at coordinate 79,630 of CAWVNZ010001341.1, forward strand.
AGAAAAAAAAATCTGAATTAGCAAAAAAAAAATCTGATTAGCAAAAAAAAAATTAGAAAAAAAAATCTGAAATAGCAAAAAAAAAAAAAAAAAAAAAATCTGAATTAGCAAAAAAAAAAAAATCTGATTAGCAAAAAAAAAATCTGAAATAGCAAAAAAAAAAATCTGAATTAGCAAAAAAAAAAAAAAAAAAAATATTAGCAAAAAAAAATCTGAATTAGCAAAAAAAAAAAAAATTAGCAAAAAAAAAAAATTGCAAAAAAAAAAATTATAAAAAAAATCTGAATTAGCAAAAAAAATCTAAATTAGCAAAAAAAAAAAAAAAATCAGAAAAAAAAATCTGAAAAAAAATCTGAATTAGAAAAAAAAAATTAGCAAAAAAAAAAAATCTGAATTAGCAAAAAAAAAAAATAGCAAAAAAAAAACAAAATCTAAATTAGCAAAAAAAAAAAAAATTATAAAAAAAAAATCTGAATTATCAAAAAAAAATCAGAAATAGCAAAAAAAAAAAAATTAGCAAAAAAAATATAAAAATTAGAAAAAAAATCTGAATTACCAAAAAAAAAAAAAAAATAAAAAAAATGTGAATTAGCAAAAAAAAAATAAAAATTAGCAAAAAAAAAAATGTGAATTAGCAAAAAAAAAATAAAAATTAGCAAAAAAAAAATCTGAATTAGCAAAAAAAAAAAAACAAAAATTAGCAAAAAAAAATTAAAAAAAAAATCTGAATTAGCAAAAAAACAAGAAAAATCTGAATTCGCAAAAAAAAAAAATTTGAAAAAAAATCTGAATTAGCAAAAAAAAAAAAAAATCTGAATTAGCAAAAAAAAATAAAAATTAGCAAAAAAAAAAAAAAATCTGAATTAGCAAAAAAAAAGAAAATCTGAATTAGCAAAAAAAAATTAGCAAAAAAAAAATAGCAAAAAAAAAATCTGAATTAGCAAAAAAAAAAAAAAATTATAAAAAAAAAATCTGAATTAGCAAAAAAAAAAAATCTAAATTAGCAAAAAAAAAAAAAATCTAAATTAGCAAAAAAAAAAAAAAAATCTGTATTAGCAAAAAAAAATCAGAATTAGCAAAAAAAAAATTAGAAAAAAAAATCTGACTTAGCAAAAAAAAAAAAATTTGCAAAAAAAAAATATGAATTAGCAACAAAATTAGCAAAAAAAATAAGAAAAAAAAATCTGAATTAGCAACAAAAAAAATCTGATTAGCAAAAAAAATTAGAAAAACAAAATCTGAAATAGGAAAAAAAAAAAAAAAATCTGAATTAGCAAAAAAAAAAAAACAAATCTGAATTAGCAAAAAAAAAAAAAAAATTTGCAAAAAAAAAACTAAATTAGCAAAAAAAAAAAAATTATAAAAAAAAAATCTGAATTAGCAAAAAAAAAATCAGAATTAGCAAAAAAAACATTAGAAAAAAAAATCTGACTTAGCAAAAAAAAAAAAAATTAGCAAAAAAAAAATCTGAATTAGCAACAAAATTAGCAAAAAAAAAAAAAGAAAAAAAAATCTGAATTAGCAAAAAAAAAATCTGATTAGCAAAAAAAAAATTAGAAAAAAAAATCTGAAATAGCAAAAAAAAAAAAAAAAAAAAATCTGAATTAGCAAAAAAAAAATCTGATTAGCAAAAAAAAAATTAGAAAAAAAAAATCTGAATTAGCAAAAAAAAATCAGAATTAGCAAAAAAAAAATCTGAATTAGCAAAAAAAAAAAATCTGATTAGCAAAAAAAAATTAGAAAAAAAATCTGAAATAGCAAAAAAAAAAAAATAAAAAATCTGAATTAGCAAAAAAAAAAAAAAAATTAGCAAAAAAAAAATCTAAATTAGCAAAAAAAAAAAAAAAATTATAAAAAAAAAAATCTGAATTAGCAAAAAAAAAATTAGAAAAAAAAATCTGAAATAGCAAAAAAAAAAAAACAAATCTGAATTAGCAAAAAAAAAAAAAAATTTGCAAAAAAAAAACTAAATTAGCAAAAAAAAAAAAATTATAAAAAAAAAATCTGAATTAGCAAAAAAAAAATCAGAATTAGCAAAAAAAACATTAGAAAAAAAAATCTGACTTAGCAAAAAAAAAAAAAATTAGCAAAAAAAAAATCTGAATTAGCAACAAAATTAGCAAAAAAAAAAAAAGAAAAAAAAATCTGAATTAGCAAAAAAAAAATCTGATTAGCAAAAAAAAAATTAGAAAAAAAAATCTGAAATAGCAAAAAAAAAAAAAAAAAAAATCTGAATTAGCAAAAAAAAAAAATCTGATTAGCAAAAAAAAAATCTGAAATAGCAAAAAAAAAAATCTGAATTAGCAAAAAAAAAAAAAAAAAAAAAATATTAGCAAAAAAAAATCTGAATTAGCAAAAAAAAAAAAAAATTAGCAAAAAAAAAAAATTGCAAAAAAAAAAATTATAAAAAAAATCTGAATTAGCAAAAAAAATCTAAATTAGCAAAAAAAAAAAAAAAATCAGAAAAAAAAATCTGAAAAAAAATCTGAATTAGAAAAAAAAAATTAGCAAAAAAAAAAATCTGAATTAGCAAAAAAAAAAAATAGCAAAAAAAAAACAAAATCTAAATTAGCAAAAAAAAAAAAAATTATAAAAAAAAAATCTGAATTATCAAAAAAAAATCAGAAATAGCAAAAAAAAAAAAATTAGCAAAAAAAATATAAAAATTAGAAAAAAAATCTGAATTACCAAAAAAAAAAAAAAAATAAAAAAAATGTGAATTAGCAAAAAAAAAATAAAAATTAGCAAAAAAAAAATGTGAATTAGCAAAAAAAAAAATAAAAATTAGCAAAAAAAAAATCTGAATTAGCAAAAAAAAAAAACAAAAATTAGCAAAAAAAAATTAAAAAAAAAATCTGAATTAGCAAAAAAACAAGAAAAATCTGAATTCGCAAAAAAAAAAATTTGAAAAAAAATCTGAATTAGCAAAAAAAAAAAAAATCTGAATTAGCAAAAAAAAATAAAAATTAGCAAAAAAAAAAAAAAATCTGAATTAGCAAAAAAAAAGAAAATCTGAATTAGCAAAAAAAAATTAGCAAAAAAAAAATAGCAAAAAAAAAATCTGAATTAGCAAAAAAAAAAAAAAATTATAAAAAAAAAATCTGAATTAGCAAAAAAAAAAAATCTAAATTAGCAAAAAAAAAAAAAATCTAAATTAGCAAAAAAAAAAAAAAAATCTGTATTAGCAAAAAAAAATCAGAATTAGCAAAAAAAAAATTAGAAAAAAAAATCTGACTTAGCAAAAAAAAAAAAATTTGCAAAAAAAAAATATGAATTAGCAACAAAATTAGCAAAAAAAATAAGAAAAAAAAATCTGAATTAGCAACAAAAAAAATCTGATTAGCAAAAAAAATTAGAAAAACAAAATCTGAAATAGCAAAAAAAAAAAAAAAAACTGAATTAGCAAAAAAAAAAAAAAAATCTGATTAGCAAAAAAAAAATCTGAAATAGCAAAAAAAAAAATCTGAATTAGCAAAAAAAAAAAAAAAAAAAAAATTAGCAAAAAAAAATTAGAAAAAAAATCTGAATTAGCAAAAAAAAAAAAATAAAAATTAGCAAAAAAAAAATAAAAATTAGCAAAAAAAAAATCTGAATTAGCAAAAAAAAAAAATTATATAAAAAAAAATCTGAATTAGCAAAAAAAAATCTAAATTAGCAAAAAAAAAAAAAATCAGAAAAAAAAATCTGAATTAGAAAAAAAAAATTAGCAAAAAAAAATTAGCAAAAAAAAAATCTGAATTAGCAAAAAAAAAAAATAGCAAAAAAAAAATCTAAATTAGCAAAAAAAAAAAATTATAAAAAAAAAATCTGAATTATCAAAAAAAAAATCAGAAATAGCAAAAAAAAATAGCAAAAAAAAATTAGCAAAAAAAAATCTGAATTAGCAAAAAAAATATAAAAATTAGAAAAAAAAAATCTGAATTACCAAAAAAAAAATGTGAATTAGCAAAAAAAAATAAAAATCTGAATTAGCAAAAAAAATCAGAATTAGCAAAAAAAAATCTGAATTAGCAAAAAAATTAGCAACAAAAAAAGAAGAAAAAATCTGAATTAGCAAAAAAAAAAATCTAAATTTGCAAAAAAAAAAAAAAAAATAAATCAGAAAAAAAATCTGAATTAGCAAAAAAATTAGCAAAAACAAAATCTGAATTAGCAAAAAAAAAAATAGCAAAAAAAAAAATCTAAATTAGCAAAATAAAAAAAAAAATCTGAATTAGCAAAAAAATTAGCAAAAAAAAAAAGAAAAAAAAATCTGAATTAGCAAAAAAAAAATCTGATTAGCAAAAAAAAAATTAGAAAAAAAAAATCTGAAATAACAAATAAAGTCTGAAATAGCAAAAAAAAAAAAAAACAAAAATTAGCAAAAAAAAATTAGTAAAAAAAATCTGAATTAGAAAAAAAAAAAAAAAATCTGAATTCGAAAAAAAAAAATTTGAAAAAAAAATCTGAATTAGCAAAAAAATAAATAAAAATTAGCAAAAAAAAATTAGCAAAAAAAAAAAAAATAGCAAAAAAAAAAATTATAAAAAAAAAAAATCTGAATTAGCAAAAAAAAAATCTAAATTAGCAAAAAAATCAGAAAAAAAATCTGAATTAGCAAAAAATTAAAAAAAAAAAATTTGAATTAGCAAAAAAATCTGACTTAGCAAAAAAAAAAAAAAAATAGCAAAAAAAAAATCTGAATTAGCAAAAAAAAAAATAAAAATTAGCAAAAAAAAATTAGCAAAAAAAAAAAAATAGCAAAAAAAAAAATCTGAATTAGCAAAAAAAAAAATTATAAAAAAAAAAATCTGAATTAGCAAAAAAAAAATCTAAATTACCAAAAAAATCTAAATTAGCAAAAAAAATCAGAAAAAAAATCTGAATTAGCAAAAAATTAGCAAAAAAAAATTTGAATTAGTAAAAAAAATATAAAAAAAAAAATCTGAATTACCAAAAAAAAATCAGAACTAGCAAAAAAAAAATAAAAATTAGCAAAAAAAAATAGAAAAAAAAATCTGAATTAGAAAAAAAAAATCTAAATTAGCAAAAAATCAGAAAAAAAACTGAAAAAAAATCTGAATTAGCAAAAAAAAATTAGCAAAAAAAAAAAATCTGAATTAGCAAAAATTAGCAAAAAAAAAATCTAAATTAGCAAAAAAAAAAAAAATTATAAAAAAAAAAAAATCTGAATTACCAAAAAAAAATCAGAATTAGCAAAAAAAAAATAAGAAAAAAAAATCTGAATTAGCAAAAAAAAAAAAAAATTAGCAAAAAAAAATCTGAATTAGCAAAAAAATTAGCAAAAAAAAAATCTGAATTAGCAAAAAAAAAAAAAATCTGATTAGCAAAAAAAAATCTGAAATAGCAAAAAAAAAAAAAAAAAAGTAAAAAAAAAAAATTTGAATTAGCAAAAAAAAATCTGATTAGCAAAAAAAAAATTAGAAAAAAAAATTTGAAATAGCAAAAAAAAAAAATCTGAGTTAGCAAAAAAAATTAGCAAAAAAAAATTAGAAAAAAAAATCTGAATTAGCAAAAAAAACAAGAAAAATCTGAATTCGCAAAAAAAAAATTTGAAAAAAAATCTGAATTAGCAAAAAAAAATAAAAATTAGCAAAAAAAAAAAAAATCTGAATTAGCAAAAAAAAGAAAATCTGAATTAGCAAAAAAATAAAAATTAACAAAAAAAAAAAATTAACAAAAAAAAAAGTAAAAATTAGCAAAAAAAAATCTGAATTAGCAAAAAAAAAAAAATTAGCAAAAAAAAAAATCTGAATTAGCAAAAAAAAAAAAAAAAAAAAAATCTGAATTAGCAAAAAAAAAAATTAACAAAAAAACAAAATCTGAATTAGCAAAAAAAAATTAGCAAAAAAAAAAAAAATAGCAAAAAAAAAAAATCTGAATTCGCAAAAAAAAAAATTTATAAAAAAAAAATCTGAATTAGCAAAAAAAAATCTAAATTAGCAAAAAAAATCTGAATTAGCAAAAAAAAAATTAGCAAAAAAAACAAATTTGAATTAGCAAAAAAAAATTAGCAAAAAAAAAATCTGAATTAGCAAAAAAAAATCTAAATTAGCAAAAAAAAAAAAAAGTCTGAATTAGCAAAAAAAAAAAAAATAGCAAAAAGAAAATAAAAATTAGCAAAAAAAAAAAAAAAATAGCAAAAAAAAATCTGAATTAGCAAAAAAAATATAAAAATTAGAAAAAAAAAAATCTGAATTACCAAAAAAAAAAAAAAAAAAAAAAAAAAAAATGTGAATTAGCAAAAAAAAAATAAAAATTAGCAAAAAAAAATCTGAATTAGCAAAAAAAAAAATCTGAATTAGCAAAAAAAAAAATAAAAATTAGCAAAAAAAAATAGAAAAAAAATCTGAATTAGCAAAAAAAAAACATCTAAATTAGCAAAAAAAAAAAAAAAAAATCAGAAAAAAAAATCTGAAAAAAAATCTGAATTAGCAAAAAAAAAATCTGAATTAGCAAAAAAAAAAAAAAAAAAATTAGCAAAAAAAATCTGAATTAGCTAAAAAAGAAAAATCTGAATTCGCAAAAAAAAAAAAATTGAAAAAAAATCTGAATTAGCAAAAAAAAAAATAAAAATTAGCAAAAAAAAAAATTATCAAAAAAAAAAATAGCAAAAAAAAAATCTGAATTAGCAAAAAAAAAAAAATTATAAAAAAAAAAATCTGAATTAGCAAAAAAAAAAAATCTAAATTAGCAAAAAAAAAAATCTAAATTAGCAAAAAAAAAAAAAAAAAATAGCAAAAAAAAAATCTGAATTCGCAAAAAAAAAAATTTATAAAAAAAAAAATCTGAATTAGCAAAAAAAAATCTAAATTAGCAAAAAAAATCTGAATTAGCAAAAAAAAATTAGCAAAAAAAACAAATTTGAATTAGCAAAAAAAAATTAGCAAAAAAAAAATCTGAATTAGCAAAAAAAAATCTAAATTAGAAAAAAAAAAAAAGTCTGAATTAGCAAAAAAAAAAAAAAAAAAATTTGAATTAGCAAAAAAAAAAAAAATAGCAAAAAGAAAATAAAAATTAGCAAAAAAAAAATTTGCAAAAAAAAAAAAAATAGCAAAAAAAAATCTGAATTAGCAAAAAAAATATAAAAATTAGAAAAAAAAAATCTGAATTACCAAAAAAAAAAAATGTGAATTAGCAAAAAAAAAATAAAAATTAGCAAAAAAAAAATCTGAATTAGCAAAAAAAAAAAATCTGAATTAGCAAAAAAAAAATAAAAATTAGCAAAAAAAAATAGAAAAAAAATCTGAATTAGCAAAAAAAAAACATCTAAATTAGCAAAAAAAAAAAAAAAAAAAATCAGAAAAAAAAATCTGAAAAAAAATCTGAATTAGCAAAAAAAAAAATCTGAATTAGCAAAAAAAAAAAAAAAAAAATTAGCAAAAAAAAAATTAGCAAAAAAAAATCTGAATTAGCTAAAAAAAGAAAAATCTGAATTCGCAAAAAAAAAAAAATTGAAAAAAAATCTGAATTAGCAAAAAAAAAAAATAAAAATTAGCAAAAAAAAATTATCAAAAAAAAAATAGCAAAAAAAAAATCTGAATTAGCAAAAAAAAAAAAAATTATAAAAAAAAAAATCTGAATTAGCAAAAAAAAAAAATCAAATTAGCAAACAAAAAATCTAAATTAGCAAAAAAAAAAAAAAAAAAAATCAGAAAAAAAAATCTGAATTAGCAAAAAATTAGAAAAAAAAAATTTGAATTAGCAAAAAAAAAAAAAAAAAATTAGCAAAAAAAATCTGAATTAGCAAAGAAAAAAAATCTGAATTTATCAAAAAAAAAAAAATAAAAATTAGCAAAAAAAAAATTAGCAAAAAAAATAGCACAAAAAATTAGCAATAAAAAAATCTGAATTAGCAAAAAAAAAAATAAAAATTAGAAGAAAAAAAATCTGAATTACCAAAAAAAAAAAAAAAAAAAAAAAAAAAAAAAAAAAAAAAATAAATGTGAATTAGTAAAAAAAAAAAAAAAATAGCAAAAAAAAAATCTGAATTAGCAAAAAAAAAAAAATCTGAATGAGCAAAAAAAAAATCAGAATTAGCAAAAAAAAAAAATTAGAAAAAAAAATCTGAATTAGCAAAAAAAAAAAAAAAAAAAATTAGCACAAAAAAAATCTGAATTAGCAAAAAAAAAAAGAAAAAAAAATCTGAATTAGCAAAAAAAAAAAAAAATCTGATAAGCAAAAAAAAAAAATTAAAAAAAAAAATCTGAAATAGCAAAAAAAAAAAAAAATCTGAATTAGCAAAAAAAAAAAAAATTAGCAAAAAAAAATCTAAATTAGCAAAAAAAAAAAAATCTGAATTAGCAAAAAAAAATCAGAATTAGCAAAAAAAAATCAGAATTAGCAAAAAAAAAATTAGAAAAAAAAATCTGAATTAGCAAAAAAAAAAAAAAAATTAGCAAAAAAAAAATCTGAATTAGCAACAAAATTAGCAAAAAAAATCTGAATTAGCAAAAAAAAAAATCTGATTAGCAAAAAAAAAATTAGAAAAAAAAATCTGAAATAGCAAAAAAAAAAAAATAAAAATCTGAATTAGCAAAAAAAAAAAAATCTGATTAGCAAAAAAAAAATCTGAAATAGCAAAAAAAAAATCTGAATTAGCAAAAAACAAAATTAGCAAAAAAAAATTAGAAAAAAAAATCTGAATTAGCAAAAAAAAAAGAAAAATCTGAATTCGCAAAAAAAAAAAATTTGAAAAAAAATCTGAATTAGCAAAAAAAAAAAAAAAAAATAAAAATTAGCAAAAAAAAAAATCTGAATTAGCAAAAAAAATATAAAAATTAGAAAAAAAAAATCTGAATTACCAAAAACAAAAAAAAAAAATGTGAATTAGCAAAAAAAATAAAAAATTAGCAAAAAAAAAATCTGAATTAGCAAAAAAAAAAAAATCTAAATTAGCAAAAAAAAAAATCTGAATTAGCAAAAAAAAAATCAGAATTAGCAAAAAAAAAAATCTGAATTAGCAAAAAAAAAAAAAATTAGAAAAAAAAAATCTGAATTAGCAAAAAAATTAGCAAAAAAAAAATCTGAATTAGCAAAAAAATTAGCAAAAAAAAAAAGAAAAAAAATCTGAATTAGCAAAAAAAAAAAAAATCTGATTAGCAAAAAAAAATTAGAAAAAAAAATCTGAAATAGCAAAAAAAAAAAAAAAATAAAAAAAAAATGAAAAAAATCTGAATTAGCAAAAAAAAAAATCTGATTAGCAAAAAAAAATTAGAAAAAAAAAAATCTGAAATAGCAAAAAAAAAATTCTGAATTAGCAAAAAAAAATCTAAATTAGCAAAAAAAAAAAAAAAAAAAAGTAAAAAAAAAAAAATTTGAATTAGCAAAAAAAAAATCTGATTAGCAAAAAAAAAAATTAGAAAAAAAAATTTGAAATAGCAAAAAAAAAAATCTGAATTAGCAAAAAAAAAAAAAAAAAAATTAGCAAAAAAAAATTAGAAAAAAAATCTGAATTAGCAAAAAAACAAGAAAAATCTGAATTCGCAAAAAAAAAATTTGAAAAAAAATCTAAATTAGCAAAAAAAAATAAAAATTAGCAAAAAAAAAAAAAATCTGAATTAGCAAAAAAAAGAAAATCTGAATTAGCAAAAAAATAAAAATTAACAAAAAAAAAAAAATTAACAAAAAAAAAAAATAAAAATTAGCAAAAAAAAATCTGAATTAGCAAAAAAAAAAAAAATTAGCAAAAAAAAAAATCTGAATTAGCAAAAAAAAAAAAAAAAAAAATTTGAATTAGCAAAAAAAAAATCTGATTAGCAAAAAAAAAAAATTAGAAAAAAAAATTTGAAATAGCAAAAAAAAAAAAATCTGAATTAGCAAAAAAAAAAAAAAAAAAAATTAGCAAAAGAAAATTAGAAAAAAAAATCTGAATTAGCAAAAAAAAAAAAATTTATAAAAAAAAAATCTGAATTAGCAAAAAAAAATCTAAATTAGCAAAAAAAATCTGAATTAGCAAAAAAAAATTAGCAAAAAAACAAATTTGAATTAGCAAAAAAAAAATCTGAATTAGCAAAAAAAAATCTAAATTAGCAAAAAAAAAAAAAAATCTGAATTAGCAAAAAAAAAAAAAAAAATTTGAATTAGCAAAAAAAAAAAAATAGCAAAAAGAAAATAAAAATTAGCAAAAAAAAAATTTGCAAAAAAAAAAAAAATAGCAAAAAAAAATCTGAATTAGCAAAAAAAATATAAAAATTAGAAAAAAAAAATCTGAATTACCAAAAAAAAAAAAAAAAAAAAAAAAAAAAAAAAAAAAAAAAAAAAATGTGAATTAGCAAAAAAAAATAAAAATTAGCAAAAAAAAAAATCTGAATTAGCAAAAAAAAAAATCTGAATTAGCAAAAAAAAAAACAAAAATTAGCAAAAAAAAATCTGAATTAGCAAAAAAAAACATCTAAATTAGCAAAAAAAAAAAAAAAAAAAATCAGAAAAAAAAATCTGAAAAAAAATCTGAATTAGCAAAAAAAAAAAAATCTGAATTAGCAAAAAAAAAAAAAAAAAATTAGCAAAAAAAAATCTGAATTAGCTAAAAAAGAAAAATCTGAATTCGCAAAAAAAAAAAAATTGAAAAAAAATCTGAATTAGCAAAAAAAAAAATAAAAATTAGCAAAAAAAAAATTATCAAAAAAAAATAGCAAAAAAAAAAATCTGAATTAGCAAAAAAAAAAAAAATTATAAAAAAAAAAAATCTGAATTAGCAAAAAAAAAAAATCTAAATTAGCAAAAAAAAAATCTAAATTAGCAAAAAAAAAAAAAAAAAAATCAGAAAAAAAATCTGAATTAGCAAAAAATTAGAAAAAAAAAAATTTGAATTAGCAAAAAAAAAAAAAAAAATTAGCAAAAAAAATCTGAATTAGCAAAAAAAAAAAATCTGAATTTATCAAAAAAAATAAATAAAAATTAGCAAAAAAAAAAATTAGCAAAAAAAATAGCACAAAAAATTAGCAATAACAAAATCGGAATTAACAAAAAAAAATATAAAAATTAGAAGAAAAAAAATCTGAATTACCAAAAAAAAAAAAAAAAAAAAAAAAAAAAAAAAAAAAAAATGTGAATTAGTAAAAAAAAAAAAAAAATAGCAAAAAAAAAATCTGAATTAGCAAAAAAAAAAATCTAAATTAGCAAAAAAAAAAAAATAGAAAAAAAAATCTGAATTAGCAAAAAAAAAATCTAAATTAGCAAAAAAAAAAATCAGAAAAAAAAATCTGAAAAAAAATCTGAATTAGCAAAAAAAAAAAAAAATCTGAATTAGCAAAAAAAAAGTAGCAAAAAAAAATCTAAATTAGCAAAAAAAAAAAATTATAAAAAAAAATCTGAATGAGCAAAAAAAAAATCAGAATTAGCAAAAAAAAAAATTAGAAAAAAAAATCTGAATTAGCAAAAAAAAAAAAAAAAAATTAGCACAAAAAAAATCTGAATTAGCAAAAAAAAAAAGAAAAAAAAATCTGAATTAGCAAAAAAAAAAAAAAACTGATAAGCAAAAAAAAAAAATTAGAAAAAAAAAATCTGAAATAGCAAAAAAAAAAAAAAATCTGAATTAGCAAAAAAAAAAAAATTAGCAAAAAAAAATCTAAATTAGCAAAAAAAAAAAAAATAAAAAAAAAAAAATCTGAATTAGCAAAAAAAAAATCAGAATTAGCAAAAAAAAATCTGAATTAGCAAAAAAAAAAAAAAAATTAGCAAAAAAAAAATCTGAATTAGCAACAAAATTAGCAAAAAAAATCTGAATTAGCAAAAAAAAAATCTGATTAGCAAAAAAAAAATTAGAAAAAAAAATCTGAAATAGCAAAAAAAAAAAATAAAAATCTGAATTAGCAAAAAAAAAAAATCTGATTAGCAAAAAAAAAATCTGAAATAGCAAAAAAAAAAATCTGAATTAGCAAAAAACAAAATTAGCAAAAAAAAATTAGAAAAAAAATGTGAATTAGCAAAAAAAAAAAAAAATCTGAATTCGCAAAAAAAAAATTTGAAAAAAAGATCTGAATTAGCAAAAGAAAAAAAAATAAAAATTAGCAAAAAAAAAAATAGCAAAAAAAAATCTGAATTAGCAAAAAAAAAATTATAAAAAAAAAATCTGAATTAGCAAAAAAAAATCTAAATTAGCAGAAAAAAAAAAAAATCTGAAAAAAAAAATCTGAAAAAAAATCTGAATTAGCAAAAAAAAAAATTAGCAAAAAAAAAAAATCTGAATTAGCAAAAAAAAAAAAATCTAAATTAGCAAAAAAAAAAAATCTGAATTAGCAAAAAAAAAAATCAGAAATAGCAAAAAAAAAAAATTATAAAAAAAAAAAATCTGAATTAGCAAAAAAAAAAATCAGAAATAGCAAAAAAAAAAAATAGCAAAAAAAAAATTAGCAAAAAAAAAAATAGCAAAACAAAAAATCTAAATTAGCAAAAAAAAAAAATCTGAATTAGCAAAAAAAAAAATCAGAATTAGCAAAAAAAAAATCTGAATTAGCAAAAAAAAAAAAAATTAGCAAAAAAAAAAATCTGAATTAGCAAAAAAATTAGCAAAAAAAAAAAGAAAAAAAATCTGAATTAGCAAAAAAAAAAAAAATCTGATTAGCAAAAAAAAATTAGAAAAAAAAATCTGAAATAGCAAAAAAAAAAAAAAAATAAAAAAAAATGAAAAAAATCTGAATTAGCAAAAAAAAAAATCTGATTAGCAAAAAAAAATTAGAAAAAAAAAATCTGAAATAGCAAAAAAAAAAATCTGAATTAGCAAAAAAAAATCTAAATTCGCAAAAAAAAAAAAAATCTGAAAAAAAACCTGAATTAGCAAAAAAAAAAAATCTAAATTAGCAAAAAAAAAAAAATTATAAAAAAAAAAATCTGAATTAGCAAAAAAAAAATCAGAAATAGCAAAAAAAAAAAATAGCAAAAAAAAATTAGCAAAAAAAAAATCTGAATTAGCAAAAAAAATATAAAAATTAGAAAAAAAAAATCTGAATTACCAAAAAAAAAAAAAAAAATGTGAATTAGCAAAAAAAAAAAAAAAATCTGAATTAGCAAAAAAAAAAATAAAAATTAGCAAAAAAAAAATCTGAATTAGCAAAAAAAAAAATTTAAATTAACAAAAAAAAAAAAAAAAAAAAATCAGAAAAAAAAAATCTGAATTAGCAAAAAAAAAAATTAGCAAAAAAAAAAATAGCAAAAAAAAAAATTTAAATTAGCAAAAAAAAAATCTGAATTAGCAAAAAAAAAATCAGAATTAGCAAAAAAAAAATCTGAATTAGCAAAAAAAAAAAAAAAATTAGCAAAAAAAAAAAATCTGAATTAGCAAAAAAATTAGCAAAAAAAAAAAGAAAAAAAATCTGAATTAGCAAAAAAAAAAAAATCTGATTAGCAAAAAAAAATTAGTAAGAAAAATCTGAATTAGCAAAAAAAAAAAAGAAAAATCTGAATTCGCAAAAAAAAAATTGAAAAAAAAATCTGAATTAGCAAAAAAAAAATTATAAAAAAAAAAATCTGAATTAGCAAAAAAAAAAAAAAAGAAAAAAAAATCAGAAAAAAAAATCTGAATTAGCAAAAAATTAGCAAAAAAAAAAAATAGCAAAAAAAAAATCTGAATTAGCAAAAAAAAAAATCTGAATTTATCAAAAAAAATAAAAATTAGCAAAAAAAAAATGAGCAAAAAAATTAGCAAAAAAATCTGAATTAGCAAAAAAAATATAAAAATTAGAAAAAAAAATCTGAATTACAAAAAAAAAAAAAAAAAAAAAAAAAAAAAAAAAATGTGAATTAGTAAAAAAAAAAAAAAAATTAGCAAAAAAAAAATCTGAATTAGCAAAAAACAATAATAAAAATTAGCAAAAAAAAAATAGAAAAAAAAATCTGAATTAGCAAAAAAAAAATCTAAATTAGCAAAAAAAAATCAGAAAAAAAAAATCTGAAAAAAAATCTGAATTAGCAAAAAAAAAAAAAAAAAAAAAAATCTGAATTAGCAAAAATTAGCAAAAAAAAATCTAAATTAGCAAAAAAAAAAAATCTGAATTACCAAAAAAAAAATCAGAATTAGCAAAAAAAAAAAATTTATAAGAAAAAAAATCTGAATTAGCAAAAAAAAATCTAAATTAGCAAAAAAAAACTGAATTAGCAAAAAAAAATTAGCAAAAAAAAACAAATTTAAATTAGCAAAAAAAAATTAGCAAAAAAAAAATCTGAATTAGCAAAAAAAAATCTAAATTAGCAAAAAAAAAAAAAAAAAAAATCTGAATTAGCAAAAGAAAAAAAAAATTAGCAAAAAAAAAAATTTGAATTAGCAAAAAAAAAAATTAGCAAAAAGAAAATAAAAATTAGCAAAAAAAAAATTTGCAAAAAAAAAAAAATAGCAAAAAAAAATATGAATTAGCAAAAAAAATGTAAAAATTAGAAAAAAAATCTGAATTACCAAAAAAAAAAAAAAAAAAATTAGCAAAAAAAAAATAAAAATTAGCAAAAAAAAATCTGAATTAGCAAAAAAAAAAATAAAAATTAGCAAAAAAAAATTAGCAAAAAAAAAAAAAATAGCAAAAAAAAAAAATCTGAATTAGCAAAAAAAAAAATTATAAAAAAAAAAATCTGAATTAGCAAAAAAAAAATCAGAATTAGCAAAAAAAAAATTAGAAAAAAAAAATCTGAATTAGCAAAAAAAAAAAAAAATTAGCAAAAAAAAAATCTGAATTAGCAAAAAACAAAAAAAAATTAGCAAAAAAAAAATCTAAATTAGCAAAAAAAGAATTATAAAAAAAAAATCTGAATTAGCAAAAAAAAAATCTGAATTAGCAAAAAACAAAAAAAAATTAGCAAAAAAAAAATCTAAATTAGCAAAAAAAGAATTATAAAAAAAAAATCTGAATTAGCAAAAAAAAAATCAGAATTAGCAAAAAAAAAATTAGAAAAAAAAAATCTGAATTAGCAAAAAAAAAAAAAAATTAGCAAAAAAAAAAATTAGCAAAAAAAAAAAATCTGAATTAGCAAAAAAAAAAAAAGAAAAAAAAATCTGAATTAGCAAAAAAAAAAAAATCTGATTAGCAAAAAAAAATTAGAAAAAAAATCTGAAATAGCAAAAAAAAAAAAAAAAAAAAAATCTGAATTAGCAAAAAAAAAAAAATTAGCAAAAAAAAAAATCTAAATTAGCAAAAAAAAAAAAAATTATAAAAAAAAAATCTGAATTAGCAAAAAAAAAATCAGAATTAGCAAAAAAAAAATTAGAAAAAAAAATCTGAAATAGCAAAAAAAAAAAAACAAATCTGAATTAGAAAAAAAAAAAAAAAATTTGCAAAAAAAAAAACTAAATTAGCAAAAAAAAAAAAATTATAAAAAAAAAATCTGAATTAGCAAAAAAAAATCAGAATTAGCAAAAAAAACATTAGAAAAAAAAATCTGACTTAGCAAAAAAAAAAAAAATTAGCAAAAAAAAAATCTGAATTAGCAACAAAATTAGCAAAAAAAAAAAAAGAAAAAAAAATCTGAATTAGCAAAAAAAAATCTGATTAGCAAAAAAAAAAATTAGAAAAAAAAATCTGAAATAGCAAAAAAAAAATCTGAATTAGCAAAAAAAAAAAAATCTGATTAGCAAAAAAAAAAATCTGAAATAGCAAAAAAAAAAAAAAAATCTGAATTAGCAAAAAAAAAAAAAAAAAAAATTAGCAAAAAAAAATCTGAATTAGCAAAAAAAAAAAAAATTAGCAAAAAAAAAATTGCAAAAAAAAAAATTATAAAAAAAAAATCTGAATTAGCAAAAAAAATCTAAATTAGCAAAAAAAAAAAAAAATCAGAAAAAAAAATCTGAAAAAAAATCTGAATTAGAAAAAAAAAATTAGCAAAAAAAAAATCTGAATTAGCAAAAAAAAAAAATAGCAAAAAAAAAAACAAAATCTAAATAAGCAAAAAAAAAAAAAAATTATAAAAAAAAAATCTGAATTATCAAAAAAAAATCAGAAATAACAAAAAAAAAAAAAAAATTAGCAAAAAAAATATAAAAATTAGAAAAAAAATCTGAATTACCAAAAAAAAAAAAAAAAAAAATAAAAAAAATGTGAATTAGCAAAAAAAAAAATAAAAATTAGCAAAAAAAAAATCTGAATTAGCAAAATAAAAATTAGCAAAAAAAAAATCTGAATTAGCAAAAAAAAAAAAACAAAAATTAGCAAAAAAAAATTAGAAAAAAAATCTGAATTAGCAAAAAAACAAGAAAAATCTGAATTCGAAAAAAAAAAAAATTTGAAAAAAAATCTGAATTAGCAAAAAAAAAAAAAATCTGAATTAGCAAAAAAAATTAAAAATTAGCAAAAAAAAAAAAATCTGAATTAGCAAAAAAAAAGAAAATCTGAATTAGCAAAAAAAAATTAGCAAAAAAAAATAGCAAAAAACAAAATCTGAATTAGCAAAAAAAAAAAAAATTATAAAAAAAAAAATCTGAATTAGCAAAAAAAAAAAATCTAAATTAGCAAAAAAAAAAAATTTAAATTAGCAAAAAAAAAAAAAAAAAATCTGTATTAGCAAAAAAAAAATCAGAATTAGCAAAAAAAAAATTAGAAAAAAAAATCTGACTTAGCAAAAAAAAAAAAATTAGCAAAAAAAAAATCTGAATTAGCAACAAAATTAGCAAAAAAAAAAGAAAAAAAAATCTGAATTAGCAACAAAAAAAATCTGATTAGCAAAAAAAAATTAGAAAAACAAAATCTGAAATAGCAAAAAAAAAAAAATAAAAATCTGAATTAGCAAAAAAAAAAAAAAATCTGATTAGCAAAAAAAAAATCTGAAATAGCAAAAAAAAAAATCTGAATTAGCAAAAAAAAAAAAAAAAAAAAAAATTAGCAAAAAAAAATTAGAAAAAAATCTGAATTAGCAAAAAAAAAAAATAAAAATTAGCAAAAAAAAAATAAAAATTAGCAAAAAAAAAATCTGAATTAGCAAAAAAAAAAAAAATTATATAAAAAAAAATCTGAATTAGCAAAAAAAAATCTAAATTAGCAAAAAAAAAAAAAATCAGAAAAAAAAATCTGAAAAAAAATCTGAATTAGAAAAAAAAAATCTGAATTAGCAAAAAAAAAAAAAATAGCAAAAAAAAAAATCTAAATTAGCAAAAAAAAAAAATTATAAAAAAAAAATCTGAATTATCAAAAAAAAAAATCAGAAATAGCAAAAAAAAATAGCAAAAAAAAATTAGCAAAAAAAAATCTGAATTAGCAAAAAAAATATAAAAATTAGAAAAAAAAATCTGAATTACCAAAAAAAAAAAAAAATTAGCAAAAAAAAAATCTGAATTAGCAACAAAATTAGCAAAAAAAAAAAGAAAAAAAAATCTGAATTAGCAACAAAAAAAATCTGATTAGCAAAAAAAAATTAGAAAAACAAAATCTGAAATAGCAAAAAAAAAAAAATAAAAATCTGAATTAGCAAAAAAAAAAAAAAAATCTGATTAGCAAAAAAAAAAATCTGAAATAGCAAAAAAAAAAATCTGAATTAGCAAAAAAATTAGCAAAAAAAAATTAGAAAAAAATCTGAATTAGCAAAAAAAAAAAATAAAAATTAGCAAAAAAAAAATAAAAATTAGCAAGAAAAAAATCTGAATTAGCAAAAAAAAAAAAAATTATATAAAAAAAAATCTGAATTAGCAAAAAAAAATCTAAATTAGCAAAAAAAAAAAAAATCAGAAAAAAAAAATCTGAAAAAAAATCTGAATTAGAAAAAAAAAATCTGAATTAGCAAAAAAAAAAAAATAGCAAAAAAAAAAATCTAAATTAGCAAAAAAAAAAATTATAAAAAAAATATCTGAATTATCAAAAAAAAAAATCAGAAATAGCAAAAAAAAATAGCAAAAAAAAATTAGCAAAAAAAAATCTGAATTAGCAAAAAAAATATAAAAATTAGAAAAAAAAAATCTGAATTACCAAAAAAAAAATGTGAATTAGCAAAAAAAAAATAAAAATCTGAATTAGCAAAAAAAAAAATCAGAATTAGCAAAAAAAAAATCTGAATTAGCAAAAAAATTAGCAAAAAAAAAAGAAGAAAAAATCTGAATTAGCAAACAAAAAAAAAACCTAATTTGCAAAAAAAAAAAAAAAAAAAATCAGAAAAAAAAATCTGAATTAGCAAAAAAATTAGCAAAAACAAAATCTGAATTAGCAAAAAAAAAAATAGCAAAAAAAAAATCTAAATTAGCAAAATAAAAAAAAAAAATCTGAATTAGCAAAAAAAAATCAGAATTAGCAAAAAAAAATCTGAATTAGCAAAAAAAAAAATAAAAATTAGCAAAAAAAAAAATCTGAATTAGCAAAAAAATTAGCAAAAAAAAAAAGAAAAAAAAATCTGAATTAGCAAAAAAAAAATCTGATTAGCAAAAAAAAATTAGAAAAAAAAATCTGAAATAGCAAAAAAAAAATAAAAAAAATTAAAAAAAAAAATCTGAATTAGCAAAAAAAAAATCAGATTAGCAAAAAAAAAATTAGAAAAAAAAAATCTGAAATAGCAAATAAAATCTGAAATAGCAAAAAAAAAAATAACAAAAATTAGCAAAAAAAAATTAGTAAAAAAAATCTGAATTAGCAAAAAAAAAAAAAAATCTGAATTCGAAAAAAAAAAAATTTGAAAAAAAATCTGAATTAGCAAAAAAAAAAATAAAAATTAGCAAAAAAAAATTAGCAAAAAAAAAAAATAGCAAAAAAAAAAATCTGAATTAGCAAAAAAAAAAATTATAAAAAAAAAAATCTGAATTAGCAAAAAAAAATCTAAATTAGCAAAAAAATCAGAAAAAAATCTGAATTAGCAAAAAATTAGCAAAAAAAATTTGAATTAGCAAAAAAAAAATTAGAAAAAAAAATCTGACTTAGCAAAAAAAAAAAAAAATTAGCAAAAAAAAAATCTGAATTAGCAAAAAAAAATAAAAATTAGCAAAAAAAAATTAGCAAAAAAAAAAAAATAGCAAAAAAAAAAATCTGAATTAGCAAAAAAAAAAAAATTATAAAAAAAAAAAAAATCTAAATTAGCAAAAAAATCAGAAAAAAATCTGAATTAGCAAAAAATTAGCAAAAAAAAATTTGAATTAGCAAAAAAAAAAATATAAAAAAAAAAATCTGAATTACCAAAAAAAAATCAGAATTAGCAAAAAAAAATAAAAATTAGCAAAAAAAAATAGAAAAAAAAATCTGAATTAGAAAAAAAAAATCTAAATTAGCAAAAAATCAGAAAAAAAAACTGAAAAAAAATCTGAATTAGCAAAAAAAAATTAGCAAAAAAAAAAAATCTGAATTAGCAAAAATTAGCAAAAAAAAAATCTAAATTAGCAAAAAAAAAAAAATTATAAAAAAAAAAAAAATCTGAATTACCAAAAAAAAATCAGAATTAGCAAAAAAAAAATAAGAAAAAAAAATCTGAATTAGCAAAAAAAAAAAAATTAGCAAAAAAAAAAATCTGAATTAGCAAAAAAAATTAGCAAAAAAAAAATCTGAATTAGCAAAAAAAAAAAAAATCTGATTAGCAAAAAAAAATCTGAAATAGCAAAAAAAAAAAAAAAAAAAAAAGTAAAAAAAAAAAAATTTGAATTAGCAAAAAAAAAAATCTGATTAGCAAAAAAAAAAATTAGAAAAAAAAATTTGAAATAACAAAAAAAAAAAAAAATCTGAATTAGCAAAAAAAAAAAAAAAAAAATTAGCAAAAAAAAATTAGAAAAAAAAATCTGAATTAGCAAAAAAAAACAAGAAAAATCTGAATTCGCAAAAAAAAAATTTGAAAAAAAATCTGAATTAGCAAAAAAAAAATAAAAATTAGCAAAAAAAAAAAAAAATCTGAATTAGCAAAAAAAAGAAAATCTGAATTAGCAAAAAAATAAAAATTAACAAAAAAAAAAAATTAACAAAAAAAAAAAAAATAAAAATTAGCAAAAAAAAATCTGAATTAGAAAAAAAAAATCTAAATTAGCAAAAAATCAGAAAAAAAACTGAAAAAAAATCTGAATTAGCAAAAAAAAATTAGCAAAAAAAAAAAATCTGAATTAGCAAAAATTAGCAAAAAAAAAATCTAAATTAGCAAAAAAAAAAAAATTATAAAAAAAAAAAAAATCTGAATTACCAAAAAAAAATCAGAATTAGCAAAAAAAAAATAAGAAAAAAAAATCTGAATTAGCAAAAAAAAAAAAAATTAGCAAAAAAAAAAATCTGAATTAGCAAAAAAAATTAGCAAAAAAAAAAATCTGAATTAGCAAAAAAAAAAAAAATCTGATTAGCAAAAAAAAATCTGAAATAGCAAAAAAAAAAAAAAAAAAAGTAAAAAAAAAAAAATTTGAATTAGCAAAAAAAAAATCTGATTAGCAAAAAAAAAAATTAGAAAAAAAAATTTGAAATAACAAAAAAAAAAAAAAATCTGAATTAGCAAAAAAAAAAAAAAAAAAATTAGCAAAAAAAAATTAGAAAAAAAAATCTGAATTAGCAAAAAAAAACAAGAAAAATCTGAATTCGCAAAAAAAAATTTGAAAAAAAATCTGAATTAGCAAAAAAAAAATAAAAATTAGCAAAAAAAAAAAAAAATCTGAATTAGCAAAAAAAAGAAAATCTGAATGAAATAAAAATTAACAAAAAAAAAAAAATTAACAAAAAAAAAAAAAAAATTAACAAAAAAACAAAATCTGAATTAGCAAAAAAAAATTAGCAAAAAAAAAAAAATAGCAAAAAAAAATCTGAATTAGCAAAAAAAAAAATTTATAAAAAAAAAATCTGAATTAGCAAAAAAAAAATCTAAATTAGCAAAAAAAATCTGAATTAGCAAAAAAAAATTAGCAAAAAAAACAAATTTGAATTAGCAAAAAAAAATTAGCAAAAAAAAAAATCTGAATTAGCAAAAAAAAATCTAAATTAGCAAAAAAACAAAAAAATCTGAATTAGCAAAAAAAATTTGAATTAGCAAAAAAAAAAATATAGCAAAAAGAAAATAAAAATTAGCAAAAAAAAAATTTGCAAAAAAAAAAAAATAGCAAAAAAAAATTTGAATTAGCAAAAAAAATATAAAAATTAGAAAAAAAAATCTGAATTACCAAAAAAAAAAAAAAAAAAAAAAAAAAAAAAAAAAAAAAAAAAATGTTAATTAGCAAAAAAAAATAAAAATTTGCAAAAAAAAAATCTGAATTAGCAAAAAAAAAAATCTGAATTAGCAAAAAATAAAATAAAAATTAGCAAAAAAAAAATAGAAAAAAAATCTGAATTAGCAAAAAAAATCAGAATTAGCAAAAAAAAAAAAATAAGAAAAAAAAATCTGAATTAGCAAAAAAAAAAAAATTAGCAAAAAAAAAATCTGAATTAGCAAAAAAATTAGCAAAAAAAAAAATCTGAATTAGCAAAAAAAAAAAAATCTGATTAGCAAAAAAAATCTGAAATAGCAAAAAAAAAAAAATTTGAATTAGCAAAAAAAAAAATCTGATTAGCAAAAAAAAAATTAGAAAAAAAAATTTGAAATAGCAAAAAAAAAAAAAATCTGAATTAGCAAAAAAAAAAAAAAAAAAAATTAGCAAAAAAAAATTAGAAAAAAAAATCTGAATTAGCAAAAAAAACAAGAAAAATCTGAATTCGCAAAAAAAAAATTTTAAAAAAAATCTGAATTAGCAAAAAAAAATAAAAATTAGCAAAAAAAAAAAAAAATCTGAATTAGCAAAAAAAAGAAAATCTGAATTAGCAAAAAAATAAAAATTAACAAAAAAAAAAAATTAACAAAAAAAAAATAAAAATTAGCAAAAAAAAAAAAAAATTAGCAAAAAAAAAAATCTGAATTAGCAAAAAAATCTGAATTAGCAAAAAAAAAATTAACAAAAAAACAAAATCTGAATTAGCAAAAAAAAATTAGCAAAAAAAAAAAAAATAGCAAAAAAAAAATCTGAATTAGCAAAAAAAAAAATTTATAAAAAAAAAATCTGAATTAGCAAAAAAAAATCTAAATTAGCAAAAAAAATCTGAATTAGCAAAAAAAAATTAGCAAAAAAAACAAATTTGAATTAGCAAAAAAAAATTAGCAAAAAAAAAATCTGAATTAGCAAAAAAAAATCTAAATTAGCAAAAAAAAAAAAAAAATCTGAATTAGCAAAAAAAAAAAAAAAAAATTTGAATTAGCAAAAAAAAAAAAAATAGCAAAAAGAAAATAAAAATTAGCAAAAAAAAAAAAAAATAGCAAAAAAAAATCTGAATTAGCAAAAAAAATATTAAAATTAGAAAAAAAAAATCTGAATTACCAAAAAAAAAAAAAAAAAAAAAAAAAAAAAAAAAAAATGTGAATTAGCAAAAAAAAAATAAAAATTAGCAAAAAAAAAATCTGAATTAGCAAAAAAAAAAAAATATGAATTA
This sequence comes from Dioctria linearis, assembly GCA_963930735.1. Classification (NCBI taxonomy): domain Eukaryota; kingdom Metazoa; phylum Arthropoda; class Insecta; order Diptera; family Asilidae; genus Dioctria; species Dioctria linearis. Next base: position 101,937 of record CAWVNZ010001341.1, read on the forward strand.
GCAAAAAAAAAAATAAAAATTAGCAAAAAAAAATAGAAAAAAAATCTGAATTAGCAAAAAAAAAACATCTAAATTAGCAAAAAAAAAAAAAAAAAAAATCAGAAAAAAAAATCTGAAAAAAAATCTGAATTAGCAAAAAAAAAAAATCTGAATTAGAAAAAAAAAAAAATAAAAAATTAGCAAAAAAAAATCTGAATTAGCTAAAAAAGAAAAATCTGAATTCGCAAAAAAAAAAAAATTGAAAAAAAATCTGAATTAGCAAAAAAAAAAATAAAAATTAGCAAAAAAAAAATTATCAAAAAAAAAATAGCAAAAAAAAAATCTGAATTAGCAAAAAAAAAAAAAATTATAAAAAAAAAAAATCTGAATTAGCAAAAAAAAAAAAATCTAAATTAGCAAAAAAAAAAATCTAAATTAGCAAAAAAAAAAAAAAAAAATCAGAAAAAAAAATCTGAATTAGCAAAAAATTAGAAAAAAAAAAATTTGAATTAGCAAAAAAAAAAAAAATTAGCAAAAAAAATCTGAATTAGCAAAAAAAAAAATCTGAATTTATCAAAAAAAAAAAAATAAAAATTAGCAAAAAAAAAAAATTAGCAAAAAAAATAGCACAAAAAATTAGCAATAAAAAAATCTGAATTAGCAAAAAAAAATATAAAAATTAGAAGAAAAAAAATCTGAATTACCAAAAAAAAAAAAAAAAAAAAAAAAAATGTGAATTAGTAAAAAAAAAAAAAAAAAAAAAAAAAAAATCTGAATTAGCAAAAAAAAAAAATCTAAATTAGCAAAAAAAAAAAAAAAATAGAAAAAAAAATCTGAATTAGCAAAAAAAAAAAAATCTAAATTAGCAAAAAAAAAAAATCAGAAAAAAAAATCTGAAAAAAAATCTGAATTAGCAAAAAAAAAAAAAAAATCTGAATTAGCAAAAAAAAAGTAGCAAAAAAAAATCTAAATTAGCAAAAAAAAAAAATTATAAAAAAAAAATCTGAATGAGCAAAAAAAAAATCAGAATTAGCAAAAAAAAAAATTAGAAAAAAAATCTGAATTAGCAAAAAAAAAAAAAAATTAGCACAAAAAAAATCTGAATTAGCAAAAAAAATCTGAATTAGCAAAAAAAAAAAAAATCTGATAAGCAAAAAAAAAAAATTAGAAAAAAAAAATCTGAAATAGCAAAAAAAAAAAAAAATCCGAATTAGCAAAAAAAAAAAAAAATTAGCAAAAAAAAATCTAAATTAGCAAAAAAAAAAAAATAAAAAAAAAAAATCTGAATTAGCAAAAAAAAAATCAGAATTAGCAAAAAAAAAATTAGAAAAAAAAATCTGAATTAGCAAAAAAAAAAAAAAATTAGTAAAAAAAAAATCTGAATTAGCAAAAAAAAAATCTGATTAGCAAAAAAAAAATTAGAAAAAAAAATCTGAAATAGCAAAAAAAAAAAAATAAAAATCTGAATTAGCAAAAAAAAAAAAAAATGTTTAGCAAAAAAAAAAAAACTGAAATAGCAAGAAAAAAAATCTGAATTAGCAAAAAACAAAATTAGCAAAAAAAAATTAGAAAAAAAAATCTGAATTAGCAAAAAAAAAAAAGAAAAATCTGAATTCGCAAAAAAAAAAAATTTGAAAAAAAGATCTGTATTAGCAAAAAAAAATAAAATAAAAATTAGCAAAAAAAAAAAAATAGCAAAAAAAATCTGAATTAGCAAAAAAAAAATTATAAAAAAAAAATCTGAATTAGCAAAAAAAAATCTAAATTAGCAAAAAAAAAAAAAAAATCTGAAAAAAAAAATCTGAAAAAAAATCTGAATTAGCAAAAAAAAAAATTAGCAAAAAAAAAAATCTGAATTAGCAAAAAAAAAAAATCTAAATTAGCAAAAAAAAAAATTATAAAAAAAAAAATCTGAATTAGCAAAAAAAAAATCAGAAATAGCAAAAAAAAAAAAAAAATAGCAAAAAAAAATTAGCAAAAAAAAAAATTAGCAAAAAAAAAATCTGAATTAGCAAAAAAAATATAAAAATTAGAAAAAAAAAATCTGAATTACCAAAAAAAAAAAAAAAAAAAAATGTGAATTAGCAAAAAAAAAAAAAAATTAGCAAAAAAAAAATCTGAATTAGCAAAAAAAAAAAAATAAAAATTAGCAAAAAAAAATCTGAATTAGCAAAGAAAAAAAAATTTAAATTAGCAAAAAAAAAAAAAAAAAAAAAAATCAGAAAAAAAAATCTGAAAAAAAATCTGAATTAGCAAAAAAAAAATTAGCAAAAAAAAAAAATCTGAATTAGCAAAAAAAAAATCAGAATTAGCAAAAAAAAAATCTGAATTAGCAAAAAAAAAAAAAAATTAGCAAAAAAAAAATCTGAATTAGCAAAAAAATTAGCAAAAAAAAAAAGAAAAAAAATCTGAATTAGCAAAAAAAAAAAAATCTGATTAGCAAAAAAAAATTAGAAAAAAAATCTGAAATAGCAAAAAAAAAAAATAAAATAAAAAAAAAATGAAAAAAATCTGAATTAGCAAAAAAAAAAATCTGATTAGCAAAAAAAAAATTAGAAAAAAAAAATCTGAAATAGCAAAAAAAAAAATCTGAATTAGCAAAAAAAAATCTAAATTAGCAAAAAAAAAAAAATCTGAAAAAAAAAATCTGAAAAAAAATCTGAATTAGCAAAAAAAAAAATCTAAATTAGCAAAAAAAAAAAAATTATAAAAAAAAAATCTGAATTAGCAAAAAAAAATCAGAAATAGCAAAAAAAAAATAGCAAAAAAAAATTAGCAAAAAAAAAATCTGAATTACCAAAAAAAATATAAAAATTAGAAAAAAAAATCTGAATTACCAAAAAAAATGTGAATTAGCAAAAAAAAAAAAAAAAATTAGCAAAAAAAAAAAATCTGAATTAGCAAAAAAAAAAAAAAAAAAATTAGCAAAAAAAAAATCTGAATTAGCAAAAAAAAAAAATTTAAATTAGCAAAAAAAAAAAAAAAAAAAAAAAATCAGAAAAAAAAATCTGAAAAAAAATCTGAATTAGCAAAAAAAAATTAGCAAAAAAAAAAATAGCAAAAAAAAAAAATCTAAATTAGCAAAAAAAAAAAATCTGAATTAGCAAAAAAAAAAATCAGAATTAGCAAAAAAAAAATCTGAATTAGCAAAAAAAAAAAAAATTAGCAAAAAAAAAATCTGAATTAGCAAAAAAATTAGAAAAAAAAAAGAAAAAAAATCTGAATTAGCAAAAAAAAAAAAATCTGATTAGCAAAAAAAAATTAGTAAAAAAAATCTGAATTAGCAAAAAAAAAAAGAAAAATCTGAATTCGCAAAAAAAAAAAATTGAAAAAAAAAATCTGAATTAGCAAAAAAAAAAAATTATAAAAAAAAAAAATCTGAATTAGCAAAAAAAAAATCTAAATTAGCAAAAAAAAGAAAAAAAAATCAGAAAAAAAAATCTGAATTAGCAAAAAATTAGCAAAAAAAAAAATTTGAATTAGCAAAGAAAAAAATAGCAAAAAAAAAATCTGAATTAGCAAAAAAAAAAAATCTGAATTTATCCAAAAAAAATAAAAATTAGCAAAAAAAAAAATGAGCAAAAAAATAGCAAAAAAAATTAGCAAAAAAATCTGAATTAGCAAAAAAAATATAAAAATTAGAAAAAAAAATCTGAATTACAAAAAAAAAAAAAAAAAAAAAAAAAAAAAAAAAAAATGTGAATTAGTAAAAAAAAAAAAAAAATTAGCAAAAAAAAAAATCTGAATTAGCAAAAAAAAATAATAAAAATTAGCAAAAAAAAAATAGAAAAAAAAATCTGAATTAGCAAAAAAAAATCTAAATTAGCAAAAAAAAAAATCAGAAAAAAAAAATCTGAAAAAAAATCTGAATTAGCAAAAAAAAAAAAAAAAAAAAAAATCTGAATTAGCAAAAATTAGCAAAAAAAAATCTAAATTAGCAAAAAAAAAAAATCTGAATTACTAAAAAAAAAAATCAGAATTAGCAAAAAAAAAAAAATTTATAAGAAAAAAAATCTGAATTAGCAAAAAAAAATCTAAATTAGCAAAAAAAATCTGAATTAGCAAAAAAAAAATTAGCAAAAAAAACAAATTTAAATTAGCAAAAAAAAATTAGCAAAAAAAAAATCTGAATTAGCAAAAAAAATCTAAATTAGCAAAAAAAAATCTGAATTAGCAAAAAAAAAAAAAAAATTAGCAAAAAAAAAAAATTGAATTAGCAAAGAAAAAAATTAGCAAAAAGAAAATAAAAATTAGCAAAAAAAAAAAATAGCAAAAAAAAATTTGCAAAAAAAAATCTGAATTAGCAAAAAAAATATAAAAATTAGAAAAAAAAATCTGAATTACCAAAAAAAAAAAAAAAAAAAATGTGAATTAGCAAAAAAAAAATAAAAATTAGCAAAAAAAAATCTGAATTAGCAAAAAAAAAAATAAAAATTAGCAAAAAAAAATAGAAAAAAATCTGAATTAGCAAAAAAAAATCTAAATTAGCAAAAAAAAAAAATCAGAAAAAAAATCTGAAAAAAAAATCTGAATTAGCAAAAAAAAAAAAAAAATTAGCAAAAAAAATCTGAATTAGCAAAAAAATAGCAAAAAAAAATCTAAATTAGCAAAAAAAAAAAAAAATTATAAAAAAAATCTGAATTAGCAAAAAAAAAATCAGATTTAGGAAAAAAAAAAATTAGAAAAAAAAATCTGAATTAACAAAAAAAAAAAATAAAAATTAGCAAAAAAAAATCTGAATTAGCAAAAAAAATTAGCAAAAAAAAAAAAGAAAAATAAAATCTGAATTAGGAAAAAAAAAATGTGATTAGCAAAAAAAAATTAGAAAAAAAAAATCTGAAATAGCAAAAAAAAAAAAATAAATAAAAAAAAAATACAAAAAAAAAATCTGAATTAGCAAAAAAAAAATCTGATTAGCAAAAAAAAAAAAAATTAGCAAAAAAAAATTAGAAAAAAAAATCTGTATTAGCAAAAAAAAAAAGAAAAATCTGAATTCGCAAAAAAAAAATCTGAAAAAAAAATCTGAATTAGCAAAAAAATAATAAAAATTAGCAAAAAAAAATTAGCAAAAAAAAAAAATAGCAAAAAAAAAATCTGAATTAGCAAAAAAAAAAAAATTATAAAAAAAAAATCTGAATTAGCAAAAAAAAAATCTAAATTAGCAAAAAAAAAAAAAATCAGAAAAAAAATCTGAATTAGCAAAAAAAAAGAAAAATCTGAATTCGCAAAAAAAAAATTTGAAAAAAAATCTGAATTAGCAAAAAAAAAAAATAAAAATTAGCAAAAAAAAAATTAGCAAAAAAAAAATAGCAAAAAAAAAAAAAATCTGAATTAGCAAAAAAAAAATCTAAATTAGCAAAAAAAAAAAATCAGAAAAAAAATCTGAATTAGCAAAAAAAAAAAAAATTAGCAAAAAAAAAATTTGAATTAGCAAAAAAAAAAAAAAAATTAGCAAAAAAAAATCTGAATTAGCCAAAAAAAAAAATCTGAATTTAGCAAAAAAAAATAAAAATTAGCAAAAAAAAAATGAGCAAAAAAAAAATAGCAAAAAAAAAAATCTGAATTAGCAAAAAAAATATAAAAATTAGAAAAAAAAAATCTGAATTACCAAAAAAAAAAAAAAAAAAAAATAAAAAAAAAAATCTGAATTAGCAAAAAAAAAAAAAATTAGCAAAAAAAAATTAACAAAAAAAAAAAAATCTAAATTAACAAAAAAAAAATTCTAAAAAAAAAAATCTGAATTAGCAAAAAAAAAAATCAGAATTAGCAAAAAAAAAATTGAAAAAAAATCTGATTTAGCAAAAAAAAATTAAAATTACAAAAAAAAAAAAATCTGAATTAGCAAAAAAATTAGCAAAAAAAAATCTGAAATAGCAAAAAAAAAAAAATCTGAATTAGCAAAAAATTAGCAAAAAAAATTAGAAAAAAAAATCTGAATTAGCAAAAAAAAAAAAAATCTGAATTCGCAAAAAAAAAAATTGAAAAAAAAATCTGAATTAGCAAAAAAAAAATAAAAATTTGCAAAAAAAAAATTATCAAAAAAAAAAATAGCAAAAAAAAAAATCTGAATTAGCAAAAAAAAAAAATTATAAAAAAAAAATCTGAATTAGCAAAAAATATAAAAATTAGAAAAAAAAATCTGAATTACCAAAAAAAAAAAAAAAAAAAAACAAAAAAAAAAAAATAGAAAAAAAAAATCAAAAAAAAATGTGAATTAGTAAAAAAAAAAAAAAAATTAGCAAAAAAAAAAAAAAAATCTGAATTAGCAAAAAAAAAATCTAAATTAGCAAAAAAAAAGAAAAATTAGCAAAAAAAAAATAGAAAAAAAAATCTGAAGTACCAAAAAAAAAAAAAAAAATTTGAATTAGTAAAAAAAAAAAAAAAAATTAGCAAAAAAAAAAATCTGAATTAGCAAAAAAAAAATCTAAATTAGCAAAAAAAAAAATAAAAATTAGCAAAAAAAAAATCTGAATTAGCAAAAAAAAAAAAAAATCTAAATTAGCAAAAAAAAATCAGAAAAAAAAGATCTGAAAAAAAATCTGAATTAGCAAAAAAAAAATCAGAATTAGCAAAAAAAAAATTAGAAAAAAAAATCTGAATAGCAAAAAAAAAAAATTAGCAAAAAAAAAAATCTGAATTAGCAAAAAAAAAAAAAAAAAAAAAATCTGAATTAGCAAAAAAAAAAAATCTGATTAGCAAAAAAAAAATTAGAAAAAAAATCTGAAATAGCAAAAAAAAAAAAAAAAAATCTGAATTAGCAAAAAAAAAAAAATTTGCAAAAAAAAAAATCTAAATTAGCAAAAAAAAAAATCTGAATTAGCAAAAAAAAAATCAGAATTAGCAAAAAAAAATTAGAAAAAAAAATCTGACTTAGCAAAAAAAAAAAAAATTAGCAAAAAAAAAAATCTGAATTAGCAACAAAATTAGCAAAAAAAAATCTGAATTAGCAAAAAAAAAATCTGATTAGCAAAAAAAAATTAGAAAAAAAAAATCTGAAATAGCAAAAAAAAAAAAAAAAAAAAATCTGAATTAGCAAAAAAAAAAAATCTGATTAGCAAAAAAAAATCTGAAATAGCAAAAAAAAAAAAAAAAAATCTGAATTAGCAAAAAAAAAAAAAATCTGAATTAGCAAAAAAAAAAAAAAAAAATTTGCAAAAAAAAAAATCTAAATTAGCAAAAAAAAAAAAAAAATCAGAAAAAAAAATCTGAAAAAAAATTTGAATTAGAAAAAAAAAAAAATTAGCAAAAAAAAATCTGAATTAGCAAAAAAAAAATAGCAAAAAAATAGCAAAAAAAAACAAAATCTAAATTAGCAAAAAAAAAAAAATTATAAAAAAAAAAATTTGAATTATCAAAAAAAAATCAGAAATAGCAAAAAAAAAAAATTAGCAAAAAAATATAAAAATTAGAAAAAAATCTGAATTACCAAAAAAAAAAAAAAAAAAAAAAAAAAAAAAAAAAAATGTGAATTAGCAAAAAAAAATATAAAAATTAGAAGAAAAAAAATCTGAATTACCAAAAAAAAAAAAAAAAAAAAAAAATGTGAATTAGTAAAAAAAAAAAAAAAAAAAAAAAAAAAAATCTGAATTAGCAAAAAAAAAAAATCTAAATTAGCAAAAAAAAAAAAAAAATAGAAAAAAAAATCTGAATTAGCAAAAAAAAAAAAATCTAAATTAGCAAAAAAAAAAATCAGAAAAAAAAATCTGAAAAAAAATCTGAATTAGCAAAAAAAAAAAAAAATCTGAATTAGCAAAAAAAAAGTAGCAAAAAAAAATCTAAATTAGCAAAAAAAAAAAATTATAAAAAAAAAATCTGAATGAGCAAAAAAAAAATCAGAATTAGCAAAAAAAAAATTAGAAAAAAAATCTGAATTAGCAAAAAAAAAAAAAAATTAGCACAAAAAAAATCTGAATTAGCAAAAAAAATCTGAATTAGCAAAAAAAAAAAAAATCTGATAAGCAAAAAAAAAAAATTAGAAAAAAAAAATCTGAAATAGCAAAAAAAAAAAAAAATCCGAATTAGCAAAAAAAAAAAAAATTAGCAAAAAAAAATCTAAATTAGCAAAAAAAAAAAAATAAAAAAAAAAAATCTGAATTAGCAAAAAAAAATCAGAATTAGCAAAAAAAAAATTAGAAAAAAAAATCTGAATTAGCAAAAAAAAAAAAAAATTAGTAAAAAAAAAATCTGAATTAGCAAAAAAAAAATCTGATTAGCAAAAAAAAAATTAGAAAAAAAAATCTGAAATAGCAAAAAAAAAAAAATAAAAATCTGAATTAGCAAAAAAAAAAAAAATGTTTAGCAAAAAAAAAAAAACTGAAATAGCAAGAAAAAAAATCTGAATTAGCAAAAAACAAAATTAGCAAAAAAAAATTAGAAAAAAAAATCTGAATTAGCAAAAAAAAAAAAAAAAATCTGAATTCGCAAAAAAAAAAAATTTGAAAAAAAGATCTGTATTAGCAAAAAAAAATAAAATAAAAATTAGCAAAAAAAAAAAAATAGCAAAAAAAATCTGAATTAGCAAAAAAAAAATTATAAAAAAAAAATCTGAATTAGCAAAAAAAAATCTAAATTAGCAAAAAAAAAAAAAAAATCTGAAAAAAAAAATCTGAAAAAAAATCTGAATTAGCAAAAAAAAAAATTAGCAAAAAAAAAAATCTGAATTAGCAAAAAAAAAAAATCTAAATTAGCAAAAAAAAAAAATTATAAAAAAAAAAATCTGAATTAGCAAAAAAAAAATCAGAAATAGCAAAAAAAAAAAAAAAATAGCAAAAAAAAATTAGCAAAAAAAAATCTGAATTAGCAAAAAAAATATAAAAATTAGAAAAAAAAAATCTGAATTACCAAAAAAAAAAAAAAAAAAAAATGTGAATTAGCAAAAAAAAAAAAAAATTAGCAAAAAAAAAATCTGAATTAGCAAAAAAAAAAAAATAAAAATTAGCAAAAAAAAATCTGAATTAGCAAAGAAAAAAAAATTTAAATTAGCAAAAAAAAAAAAAAAAAAAAAATCAGAAAAAAAAATCTGAAAAAAAATCTGAATTAGCAAAAAAAAAATTAGCAAAAAAAAAAAATCTGAATTAGCAAAAAAAAAATCAGAATTAGCAAAAAAAAAATCTGAATTAGCAAAAAAAAAAAAAAATTAGCAAAAAAAAAATCTGAATTAGCAAAAAAATTAGCAAAAAAAAAAAGAAAAAAAATCTGAATTAGCAAAAAAAAAAAAAATCTGATTAGCAAAAAAAAATTAGAAAAAAAATCTGAAATAGCAAAAAAAAAAAAATAAAATAAAAAAAAAATGAAAAAAATCTGAATTAGCAAAAAAAAAAATCTGATTAGCAAAAAAAAATTAGAAAAAAAAAATCTGAAATAGCAAAAAAAAAAATCTGAATTAGCAAAAAAAAATCTAAATTAGCAAAAAAAAAAAAATCTGAAAAAAAAAATCTGAAAAAAAATCTGAATTAGCAAAAAAAAAAAATCTAAATTAGCAAAAAAAAAAAAATTATAAAAAAAAAATCTGAATTAGCAAAAAAAAATCAGAAATAGCAAAAAAAAAAATAGCAAAAAAAAATTAGCAAAAAAAAAATCTGAATTACCAAAAAAAATATAAAAATTAGAAAAAAAAATCTGAATTACCAAAAAAAATGTGAATTAGCAAAAAAAAAAAAAAAAATTAGCAAAAAAAAAAATCTGAATTAGCAAAAAAAAAAAAATTAGCAAAAAAAAAATCTGAATTAGCAAAAAAAAAAAATTTAAATTAGCAAAAAAAAAAAAAAAAAAAAAAAATCAGAAAAAAAAAATCTGAAAAAAAATCTGAATTAGCAAAAAAAAAATTAGCAAAAAAAAAAATAGCAAAAAAAAAAAAATCTAAATTAGCAAAAAAAAAAAATCTGAATTAGCAAAAAAAAAATCAGAATTAGCAAAAAAAAAATCTGAATTAGCAAAAAAAAAAAAAATTAGCAAAAAAAAAATCTGAATTAGCAAAAAAATTAGAAAAAAAAAAGAAAAAAAATCTGAATTAGCAAAAAAAAAAAAATCTGATTAGCAAAAAAAAATTAGTAAAAAAAATCTGAATTAGCAAAAAAAAAAAGAAAAATCTGAATTCGCAAAAAAAAAAAATTGAAAAAAAAAATCTGAATTAGCAAAAAAAAAAAATTATAAAAAAAAAAATCTGAATTAGCAAAAAAAAAATCTAAATTAGCAAAAAAAAGAAAAAAAAATCAGAAAAAAAAATCTGAATTAGCAAAAAATTAGCAAAAAAAAAAATTTGAATTAGCAAAGAAAAAAATAGCAAAAAAAAAATCTGAATTAGCAAAAAAAAAAAATCTGAATTTATCCAAAAAAAATAAAAATTAGCAAAAAAAAAATGAGCAAAAAAATAGCAAAAAAAATTAGCAAAAAAATCTGAATTAGCAAAAAAAATATAAAAATTAGAAAAAAAAATCTGAATTACAAAAAAAAAAAAAAAAAAAAAAAAAAAAAAAAAAAAAATGTGAATTAGTAAAAAAAAAAAAAAATTTGCAAAAAAAAAAATCTGAATTAGCAAAAAAAAATAATAAAAATTAGCAAAAAAAAAATAGAAAAAAAAATCTGAATTAGCAAAAAAAAATCTAAATTAGCAAAAAAAAAAAATCAGAAAAAAAAAATCTAAAAAAAATCAGAAAAAAAAAATCTGAAAAAAATCTGAATTAGCAAAAAAAAAAAAAAAAAAAAAAAATCTGAATTAGCAAAAATTAGCAAAAAAAAATCTAAATTAGCAAAAAAAAAAAAATCTGAATTACTAAAAAAAAAATCAGAATTAGCAAAAAAAAAAAAAATTTATAAGAAAAAAAATCTGAATTAGCAAAAAAAAATCTAAATTAGCAAAAAAAATCTGAATTAGCAAAAAAAAAATTAGCAAAAAAAACAAATTTAAATTAGCAAAAAAAAATTAGCAAAAAAAAAATCTGAATTAGCAAAAAAAATCTAAATTAGCAAAAAAAAATCTGAATTAGCAAAAAAAAAAAAAAAAATTTGCAAAAAAAAAAAAATTTGAATTAGCAAAGAAAAAAATTAGCAAAAAGAAAATAAAAATTAGCAAAAAAAAAAAATAGCAAAAAAAAATTTGCAAAAAAAAAATCTGAATTAGCAAAAAAAATATAAAAATTAGAAAAAAAAATCTGAATTACCAAAAAAAAAAAAAAAAAATGTGAATTAGCAAAAAAAAAATAAAAATTAGCAAAAAAAAATCTGAATTAGCAAAAAAAAAAATAAAAATTAGCAAAAAAAAATAGAAAAAAATCTGAATTAGCAAAAAAAAATCTAAATTAGCAAAAAAAAAAAATCAGAAAAAAAATCTGAAAAAAAAATCTGAATTAGCAAAAAAAAAAAAAAAAATTAGCAAAAAAAAATCTGAATTAGCAAAAAAATAGCAAAAAAAAATCTAAATTAGCAAAAAAAAAAAAAAATTATAAAAAAAATCTGAATTAGCAAAAAAAAAATCAGATTTAGGAAAAAAAAAAATTAGAAAAAAAAATCTGAATTAACAAAAAAAAAAAATAAAAATTAGCAAAAAAAAATCTGAATTAGCAAAAAAAATTAGCAAAAAAAAAAAAGAAAAATAAAATCTGAATTAGGAAAAAAAAAATGTGATTAGCAAAAAAAAATTAGAAAAAAAAAATCTGAAATAGCAAAAAAAAAAAAATAAATAAAAAAAAAATACAAAAAAAAAATCTGAATTAGCAAAAAAAAAATCTGATTAGCAAAAAAAAAAAATTAGCAAAAAAAAATTAGAAAAAAAAATCTGAATTAGCAAAAAAAAAAAGAAAAATCTGAATTCGCAAAAAAAAAATCTGAAAAAAAAATCTGAATTAGCAAAAAAATAATAAAAATTAGCAAAAAAAAATTAGCAAAAAAAAAAAATAGCAAAAAAAAAATCTGAATTAGCAAAAAAAAAAAAAATTATAAAAAAAAAATCTGAATTAGCAAAAAAAAAATCTAAATTAGCAAAAAAAAAAAAAATCAGAAAAAAAATCTGAATTAGCAAAAAAAAAGAAAAATCTGAATTCGCAAAAAAAAAATTTGAAAAAAAATCTGAATTAGCAAAAAAAAAAATAAAAATTAGCAAAAAAAAAATTAGCAAAAAAAAATAGCAAAAAAAAAAAAAAATCTGAATTAGCAAAAAAAAAATCTAAATTAGCAAAAAAAAAAATCAGAAAAAAAATCTGAATTAGCAAAAAAAAAAAAAATTAGCAAAAAAAAAATTTGAATTAGCAAAAAAAAAAAAAAATTAGCAAAAAAAAAATCTGAATTAGCCAAAAAAAAAAATCTGAATTTAGCAAAAAAAAATAAAAATTAGCAAAAAAAAAATGAGCAAAAAAAAAATAGCAAAAAAAAAAATCTGAATTAGCAAAAAAAATATAAAAATTAGAAAAAAAAAATCTGAATTACCAAAAAAAAAAAAAAAAAATCTGAATTAGCAAAAAAAAAAAAATTAGCAAAAAAAAATTAACAAAAAAAAAAAAATCTAAATTAACAAAAAAAAAATTCTAAAAAAAAAAATCTGAATTAGCAAAAAAAAAAATCAGAATTAGCAAAAAAAAAAATTGAAAAAAAATCTGATTTAGCAAAAAAAAATTAAAATTACAAAAAAAAAAAAATCTGAATTAGCAAAAAAATTAGCAAAAAAAAATCTGAAATAGCAAAAAAAAAAAAAATCTGAATTAGCAAAAAATTAGCAAAAAAAATTAGAAAAAAAAATCTGAATTAGCAAAAAAAAAAAAAATCTGAATTCGCAAAAAAAAAAATTGAAAAAAAAATCTGAATTAGCAAAAAAAAAATAAAAATTTGCAAAAAAAAAATTATCAAAAAAAAAAATAGCAAAAAAAAAAATCTGAATTAGCAAAAAAAAAAAATTATAAAAAAAAAATCTGAATTAGCAAAAAATATAAAAATTAGAAAAAAAAATCTGAATTACCAAAAAAAAAAAAAAAAAAAAACAAAAAAAAAAAAATAGAAAAAAAAAATCAAAAAAAAATGTGAATTAGTAAAAAAAAAAAAAAAATTAGCAAAAAAAAAAAAAAATCTGAATTAGCAAAAAAAAAATCTAAATTAGCAAAAAAAAAGAAAAATTAGCAAAAAAAAAATAGAAAAAAAAATCTGAAGTACCAAAAAAAAAAAAAAAATTTGAATTAGTAAAAAAAAAAAAAAAAATTAGCAAAAAAAAAAATCTGAATTAGCAAAAAAAAAATCTAAATTAGCAAAAAAAAAAATAAAAATTAGCAAAAAAAAAATCTGAATTAGCAAAAAAAAAAAAAAATCTAAATTAGCAAAAAAAAATCAGAAAAAAAAGATCTGAAAAAAAATCTGAATTAGCAAAAAAAAAATCAGAATTAGCAAAAAAAAAATTAGAAAAAAAAATCTGAATAGCAAAAAAAAAAAATTAGCAAAAAAAAAAATCTGAATTAGCAAAAAAAAAAAAAAAAAAAAAAATCTGAATTAGCAAAAAAAAAAAATCTGATTAGCAAAAAAAAAATTAGAAAAAAAATCTGAAATAGCAAAAAAAAAAAAAAAAAAATCTGAATTAGCAAAAAAAAAAAAAATTTGCAAAAAAAAAAAATCTAAATTAGCAAAAAAAAAAATCTGAATTAGCAAAAAAAAAATCAGAATTAGCAAAAAAAAATTAGAAAAAAAAATCTGACTTAGCAAAAAAAAAAAAAATTAGCAAAAAAAAAAATCTGAATTAGCAACAAAATTAGCAAAAAAAAATCTGAATTAGCAAAAAAAAAATCTGATTAGCAAAAAAAAATTAGAAAAAAAAAATCTGAAATAGCAAAAAAAAAAAAAAAAAAAAATCTGAATTAGCAAAAAAAAAAAAATCTGATTAGCAAAAAAAAATCTGAAATAGCAAAAAAAAAAAAAAAAAAATCTGAATTAGCAAAAAAAAAAAAAATCTGAATTAGCAAAAAAAAAAAAAAAAAAATTTGCAAAAAAAAAAATCTAAATTAGCAAAAAAAAAAAAAAATCAGAAAAAAAAATCTGAAAAAAAATTTGAATTAGAAAAAAAAAAAAAATTAGCAAAAAAAAATCTGAATTAGCAAAAAAAAAAATAGCAAAAAAATAGCAAAAAAAAACAAAATCTGAATTAGCAAAAAAAAAAAAATTATAAAAAAAAAATCTGAATTATCAAAAAAAAATCAGAAATAGCAAAAAAATATAAAAATTAGAAAAAAAATCTGAATTACCAAAAAAAAAAAAAAAAAAAAAAAAAAAAAAAAAAAAAAATGTGAATTAGCAAAAAAAAATAAAAATTAGCAAAAAAAAATCTGAATTAGCAAAAAAAAAAATAAAAATTAGCAAAAAAAAAATCTGAATTAGCAAAAAAAAAAAACAAAAATTAGCAAAAAAAAATCTGATTTAGCAAAAAAACAAGAAAAATCTGAATTCGCAAAAAAAAATTTTGAAAAAAAATCTGAATTAGCAAAAAACAAAAAAACTGAATTAGCAAAAAAAAATAAAAATTAGCAAAAAAAAAAAAAAAATCTGAATTAGCAAAAAAAGGAAAATCTGAATTAGCAAAAAAAAATTAGCAAAAAAAAAATAGCAAAAAAAAAATCTGAATTAGCAAAAAAAAAAAAAAAAATTTATAAAAAAAAAAATCTGAATTAGCAAAAAAAAAAATCTAAATTAGCAAAAAAAAAAAAATCTAAATTAGCAAACAAATTATAAAAAAAAAAATCTGAATTAGCAAAAAAAAAAATCAGAATTAGCAAAAAAAAAATTAGAAAAAAAAATCTGACTTAGCAAAAAAAAAAAAAAAATTAGCAAAAAAAAAATCTGAATTAGCAACAAAATTAACAAAAAAAAAAAAAGAAAAAAATCTGAATTAGCAAAAAAAAAATCTGATTAGCAAAAAAAAATTAGAAAAAAAAAATCTGAAATAGCAAAAAAAAAAAAAAAAAAATCTGAATTAGCAAAAAAAAAAAAATCTGATTAGCAAAAAAAAAATCTGAAATAGCAAAAAAAAAAAAAAATCTGAATTAGCAAAAAAAAAAAAAGAAAAAAAATAGCAAAAAAAAATTAGAAAAAAAAATCTGAATTAGCAAAAAAAAAAAAAAAAAAAAAATTAGCAAAAAAAAAAATAGCAAAAAAAAATCTGAATTAGCAAAAAAAAAAAATTATATAAAAAAAATCTGAATTAGCAAAAAAAAATCTAAATTAGCAAAAAAAAAAAAGAAAAAAAAATCAGAAAAAAAAATCTGAAAAAAAATCTGAATTAGAAAAAAAAAAATTAGCAAAAAAAAAATCTGAATTAGCAAAAAAAAAAAAATAGCAAAAAAAAAAAATCTAAATTAGCAAAAAAAAAAAAATTATAAAAAAAAAAATCTGAATTATCAAAAAAAAAAATCAGAAATAGCAAAAAAAAAATCAGAAAAAAAAAATCTGAAAAAAAATCTGAATTAGCAAAAAAAAAAATCAGAATTAGCAAAAAAAAAATTAGAAAAAAAAATCTGAATAGCAAAAAAAAAAATTAGCAAAAAAAAAAATGAGCAAAAAAAAAATAGCAAAAAAAAAAATCTGAATTAGCAAAAAAAATATAAAAATTAGAAAAAAAAAAATCTGAATTACCAAAAAAAAAAAAAAAATAAAATAAAAAAAAAATCTGAATTAGCAAAAAAATTAGCAAAAAAAAAATTAACAAAAAAAAAAAAAATCTAAATTACCAAAAAAAAATTCTAAAAAAAAAAATCTGAATTAGCAAAAAAAAAAATCAGAATTAGCAAAAAAAAAAATTGAAAAAAAATCTGAATTAGCAAAAAAAATTAAAATTACCAAAAAAAAAAAATCTGAATTAGCAAAAAAATAGCAAAAAAAAATCTGAAATAGCAAAAAAAAAAAAAAAAATCTGAATTAGCAAAAAATTAGCAAAAAAAATTAGAAAAAAAAATCTGAATTAGCAAAAAAAAAAAAAAATCTGAATTCGCAAAAAAAAAAAATTGAAAAAAAAATCTGAATTAGCAAAAAAAAAAAAAAATTAGCAAAAAAAAAATTATCAAAAAAAAAAAATAGCAAAAAAAAAATCTGAATTAGCAAAAAAAAAAAAATTATAAAAAAAAAATCTGAATTAGCAAAAAATATAAAAATTTGAAAAAAAAATCTGAATTACCAAAAAAAAAAAAAAAAAAAAAAAAAAAAAAAAAAAAAAATTGAAAAAAAAAATCAAAAAAAAAAATGTGAATTAGTAAAAAAAAAAAAAAAATTAGCAAAAAAAAAAAAAATCTGAATTAGCAAAAAAAAAATCTAAATTAGCAAAAAAAAAGAAAAATTAGCAAAAAAAAAATAGAAAAAAAAATCTGAAGTACCAAAAAAAAAAAAAAAAAATTTGAATTAGTAAAAAAAAAAAAAAAAATTAGCAAAAAAAAAAATCTGAATTAGCAAAAAAAAAATCTAAATTAGCAAAAAAAAAAATAAAAATTAGCAAAAAAAAAATAGAAAAAAAAATCTGAATTAGCAAAAAAAAAAAAAATCTAAATTAGCAAAAAAAAAATCAGAAAAAAAAAATCTGAAAAAAAATCTGAATTAGCAAAAAAAAAATCTGAATTAGCAACAAAATTAGCAAAAAAAATCTGAATTAGCAAAAAAAAAATCTGATTAGCAAAAAAAAAATTAGAAAAAAAAATCTGAAATAGGAAAAAAAAAAAAAAAAAAAAATCTGAATTAGCAAAAAAAAAAAATCTGATTAGCAAAAAAAAATCTGAAATAGCAAAAAAAAAAAAAAAAATCTGAATTAGCAAAAAAAAAAAAAATCTGAATTAGCAAAAAAAAAATTAGCAAAAAAAAAAAATCTAAATTAGCAAAAAAAAAAAAAAATCAGAAAAAAAAATCTGAAAAAAAATCTGAATTAGAAAAAAAAAAAAATTAGCAAAAAAAAAATCTGAATTAGCAAAAAAAAAAATAGCAAAAAAATAGCAAAAAAAAACAAAATCTAAATTAGCAAAAAAAAAAATTATAAAAAAAAAAATCTGAATTATCAAAAAAAAATCAGAAATAGCAAAAAAAAAAAATTAGCAAAAAAATATAAAAATTAGAAAAAAAATCTGAATTACCAAAAAAAAAAAAAAAAAAAAAAAAAAAAAAAAAAAAATGTGAATTAGCAAAAAAAAATAAAAATTAGCAAAAAAAAAAATCTGAATTAGCAAAAAAAAAATAAAAATTAGCAAAAAAAAAAATCTGAATTAGCAAAAAAAAAAAACAAAAATTAGCAAAAAAAAATCTGAAAAACAAGAAAAATCTGAATTCGCAAAAAAAATTTTTTGAAAAAAAATCTGTATTAGCAAAAAACAAAAAAACTGAATTAGCAAAAAAAAATAAAAATTAGCAAAAAAAAAAAAAATCTGAATTAGCAAAAAAAGGAAAATCTGAATTAGCAAAAAAAAATTAGCAAAAAAAAAATAGCAAAAAAAAAATCTGAATTAGCAAAAAAAAAAAAAAAATTTATAAAAAAAAAATCTGAATTAGCAAAAAAAAAAAATCTAAATTAGCAAAAAAAAAAAAATCTAAATTAGCAAACAAATTATAAAAAAAAAAATCTGAATTAGCAAAAAAAAAATCAGAATTAGCAAAAAAAAATTAGAAAAAAAAATCTGACTTAGCAAAAAAAAAAAAAAAATTAGCAAAAAAAAAATCTGAATTAGCAACAAAATTAACAAAAAAAAAAAAAAGAAAAAAAATCTGAATTAGCAAAAAAAAAATCTGATTAGCAAAAAAAAATTAGAAAAAAAAAATCTGAAATAGCAAAAAAAAAAAAAAAAAAATCTGAATTAGCAAAAAAAAAAAAAATCTGATTAGCAAAAAAAAAAATCTGAAATAGCAAAAAAAAAAAAAAATCTGAATTAGCAAAAAAAAAAAAAGAAAAAAATTAGCAAAAAAAAAATTAGAAAAAAAAATCTGAATTAGCAAAAAAAAAAAAAAAAAAAAATTAGCAAAAAAAAAAATAGCAAAAAAAAAATCTGAATTAGCAAAAAAAAAAAAATTATATAAAAAAAATCTGAATTAGCAAAAAAAAATCTAAATTAGCAAAAAAAAAAAGAAAAAAAAATCAGAAAAAAAAATCTGAAAAAAAATCTGAATTAGAAAAAAAAAATTAGCAAAAAAAAAATCTGAATTAGCAAAAAAAAAAAAAATAGCAAAAAAAAAATCTAAATTAGCAAAAAAAAAAAATTATAAAAAAAAAATCTGAATTATCAAAAAAAAAAATCAGAAATAGCAAAAAAAAAAAATAGCAAAAAAAAATTAGCAAAAAAAAATCTGAATTAGCAAAAAAAATATAAAAATTAGAAAAAAAAATCTGAATTACCAAAAAAAAAAAAAAAAAATGTGAATTAGCAAAAAAAAATAAAAATTTGAATTCGCAAAAAAAAAAATCTGAATTAGCAAAAAAAAAATCTGAATTAGCAAAAAAATTAGCAAAAAAAAAAGAAAAAAAAATCTGAATTAGCAAAAAAAAAAATCTAAATTTGCAAAAAAAAAAAAAAAATCAGAAAAAAAATCTGAATTAGCAAAAAAAAAATCTGAATTAGCAAAAAAAAAAATCTAAATTAGCAAAATAAAAAAAAATCTGAATTAGCAAAAAAAAATCAGAATTAGCAAAAAAAAAATCTGAATTAGCAAAAAAAAAAAAAAAATTAGCAAAAAAAAAAAATCTGAATTAGCAAAAAAATTAGCAAAAAAAAAAAGAAAAAAAAATCTGAATTAGCAAAAAAAAGAAAAATCTGATTAGCAAAAAAAAAATTAGAAAAAAAAAATCTGAAATAGCAAAAAAAAAAATAAAAAAAAAATAAAAAAAAAATCTGAATTAGCAAAAAAAAAATCTGATCAGCAAAAAAAAAATTAGAAAAAAAAATCTGAAATAGCAAAAAAAAATCTGAATTAGCAAAAAAAAAAAAATAACAAATATTAGCAAAAAAAAATTAGTAAAAAAAATCTGAATTAGCAAAAAAAAAAAAGAAAAATCTGAATTCGAAAAAAAAAATTTGAAAAAAATCTGAATTAGCAAAAAAAAAAATAAAAATTAGCAAAAAAAAAATTAGCAAAAAAAAATAGCAAAAAAAAATCTGAATTAGCAAAAAAAAAAATCTAAATTAGCAAAAAAAAAAGAAAAAAAAATCAGAAAAAAAATCTGAATTAGCAAAAAATTAGCAAAAAAAAAATTTGAATTAGCAAAAAAAAAATATAAAAAAAAAATCTGAATTACCAAAAAAAATCAGAATTAGCAAAAAAAAAAAAAATAAAAATTAGCAAAAAAATATAGAAAAAAAATCTGAATTAGAAAAAAAAAATCTAAATTAGCAAAAAATCAGAAAAAAAAACTAAAAAAAAATCTGAATTAGCAAAAAAAAATTAGCAAAAAAAAAAAATCTGAATTAGCAAAAATTAGCAAAAAAAAATCTAAATTAGCAAAAAAAAAAATTATAAAAAAAAAAAAATCTGAATTACCAAAAAAAAATCAGAATTAGCAAAAAAAAAAAAATTAGAAAAAAAAATCAGAATTAGCAAAAAAAAAAAAAAAAATTAGCAAAAAAAAAAATCTGAATTAGCAAAAAAATTAGCAAAAAAAAAAAAAAATCTGAATTAGCAAAAAAAAAAAATCTGATTAGCAAAAAAAAATTAGAAAAAAAATCTGAAATAGCAAAAAAAAAAAAAAAAAAAAAGTAAAAAAAAAATTTGAATTAGCAAAAAAAAAATCTGATTAGCAAAAAAAAATTAGAAAAAAAAAATTTGAAATAGCAAAAAAAAAATCAGAATTAGCAAAAAAAAAAAAAAAATTAGCAAAAAAAAATTAGAAAAAAAAATTTGAATTAGCAAAAAAACAAGAAAAATCTGAATTCGCAAAAAAAAAATTAGAAAAAAAAATCTGAATTAGCAAAAAAAAAAATCTGAATTAGCAAAAAAAAATAAAAATTAGCAAAAAAAAAAATATCTGAATTAGCAAAAAAAAGAAAATCTGAATTAGCAAAAAAAAAATAAAAATTAACAAAAAAAAAAAAAAAAAACAAAAAAAAAAAAAACAAAATTAGCAAAAAAAAAATCTGAATTAGCAAAAAAAAAAAAATCTGAATTAGCAAAAAAAAAAAAAAAATTTGCAAAAAAAAAAATCTGAATTAGCAAAAAAAAAAAAAAATCTGAATTAGCAAAAAAAAAATTAGCAAAAAAACAAATTTGAATTAGCAAAAAAAAATTAGCAAAAAAAAAATCTGAATTAGCAAAAAAAAATCTAAATTAGCAAAAAAAAAAAAAAAAAAATCTGAATTAGCAAAAAAATTAGCAAAAAAAAAATTTGAATTAGCAAAAAAAAAAAATTAGCAAAAAGAAAATAAAAATTAGAAAAAAAAAATTTGCAAAAAAAAAAAATAGCAAAAAAAATTAGCAAAAAAAAAAATCTGAATTAGCAAAAAAAATATAAAAATTAGAAAAAAAAAATCAGAATTACCAAAAAAAAAATTTGAATTAGCAAAAAAAAAAATAAAAATTAGCAAAAAAAATCTGAATTAGCAAAAAAAAAATAAAAATAAGCAAAAAAAAATAGAAAAAAATCTGAATTAGCAAAAAAAAAAAATCTAAATTAGCAAAAAAAAAAAAAAAAAAAAAATCAGAAAAAAAAAATCTGAAAATAAATCTGAATTAGCAAAAAAAAAAAAAAAAAAAAAATTAGCAAGAAAAAAATCTGAATTAGAAAAAAAATAAAAAAATTAGCAAAAAAAAATTTGAATTAGCAAAAAAAAAAAAAAAATTAGCAAAAAAAAAAAATCTGAATTAGCAAAAAAAATTAGCAAAAAAAAAAAGAAAAATAAAATCTGAATTAGCAAAAAAAAAGAAAAATCTAAATTGGCAAAAAAAAATTTGAAAAAAGATCTGAATTAGCAAAAAAAAAATAAAAATTAGCAAAAAAAAAATTTGCAAAAAAAAATAGCAAAAAAAAATTTGAATTACCAAAAAAAAAAATCTAAATTAGCAAAAAAAAAATCAGAAAAAAATCTGAATTAGCAAAAAAAAAATAAAAATTAGCAAAAAAAAAATGAGCAAAAAAAAAAATAGCAAAAAAAAAAATCTGAATTAGCAAAAAAAATATAAAAATTAGAAAAAAATCTGAATTACCAAAAAAAAAAAAAAATAAAAAAAAAAAAAAAAAAAAAATCTGAATTAGCAAAAAAAAAAAATTAGCAAAAAAAAAATCTAAATTAGCAAAAAAAAAAAATTCTAAAAAAAAAATCTGAATTAGCAAAAAAAAAATCAGAATTAGCAAAAAAAAAAAATGGAAAAAAAATCTTAATTAGCAAAAAAAAATTAAAATTAGCAAAAAAAAAAAATCTGAATTAGCAAAACAATTAGCAAAAAAAAATCTGAAATAGCAAAAAAAAAAAATCTGAATTAGCAAAAAATTAGCAAAAAAAAAATTAGAAAAAAAATCTGAATTAGCAAAAAAAAAAGAAAAATCTGAATTCGCAAAAAAAAAATCTGAATTAGCAAAAAAAAAAAAAAATTAGCAAAAAAAAATTATCAAAAAAAAAAAATAGCAAAAAAAAATTTGAATTAGCAAAAAAAAAAAAATTATAAAAAAAAAAAATCTGAATTAGCAAAAAAAAAAATCTAAATTAGCAAAAAAAAAAAATCTGAATTAGCAAAAAATTAGCAAAAAAAAAATTTGATTTAGCAAAAAAAAAAATAAAAATTAGCAAAAAAAAAAATGAGCAAAAAAATAGCAAAAAAAATTAGCAAAAAAATCTGAATTAGCAAAAAAAATATAAAAATTAGAAAAAAAAGTCTGAATTACAAAAAAAAAAAAAAAAAAAAAAAAAAAAAAAATGTGAATTAGTAAAAAAAAAAAAAAAAATTAGCAAAAAAAAATCTGAATTAGCAAAAAAAAATAATAAAAATTAGCAAAAAAAAAATAGAAAAAAAAATCTGAATTAGCAAAAAAAAAATCTAAATTAGCAAAAAAAAAAATCAGAAAAAAAAAATCTGAAAAAAAATCTGAATTAGCAAAAAAAAAAAAAAAAAAAAAAAAATATGAATTAGCAAAAATTAGCAAAAAAAAAACTAAATTAGCAAAAAAAAAAAATCTGAATTACTAAAAAAAAAATCAGAATTAGCAAAAAAAAAGAAATTTATAAGAAAAAAAATCTGAATTAGCAAAAAAAAATCTAAATTAGCAAAAAAAAATCTGAATTAGCAAAAAAAAAATTAGCAAAAAAAACAAATTTAAATTAGCAAAAAAAAATTAGCAAAAAAAAAATCTGAATTAGCAAAAAAAAATCTAAATTAGCAAAAAAAAAAAAAAAAAATCTGAATTAGCAAAAAAAAAAAAAAAATTAGCAAAAAAAAAAAATTTGAATTAGCAAAAAAAAAAATTAGCAAAAAGAAAATAAAAATTAGCAAAAAAAAAATTTGCAAAAAAAAAAAAATAGCAAAAAAAAATTTGCAAAAAAAAATCTGAATTAGCAAAAAAAATATAAAAATTAGAAAAAAAATCTGAATTACCAAAAAAAAATGTGAATTAGCAAAAAAAAAATAAAAATTAGCAAAAAAAAAAAAATAAAAATTAGCAAAAAAAAATAGAAAAAAATCTGAATTAGCAAAAAAAAATCTAAATTAGCAAAAAAAAAAATCAGAAAAAAAATCTGAATTAGCAAAAAAAAAAAAAAAATTAGCAAAAAAAAATCTGAATTAGCAAAAAAAAAAAAAAAAAAATAGCAAAAAAAAAATCTAAGTTAGCAAAAAAAAAAAAAAATTATAAAAAAAAATCTGAATTAGCAAAAAAAAAATCAGATTTAGCAAAAAAAAAATTAGAAAAAAAAATCTGAATAGCAAAAAAAAAAATTAGCAAAAAAAAAAATGAGCAAAAAAAAAATAGCAAAAAAAAAAAATCTGAATTAGCAAAAAAAATATAAAAATTAGAAAAAAAAAATCTGAATTACCAAAAAAAAAAAAAAAATAAAATAAAAAAAAAATCTGAATTAGCAAAAAAATTAGCAAAAAAAAAATTAACAAAAAAAAAAAAAATCTAAATTACCAAAAAAAAATTCTAAAAAAAAAAATCTGAATTAGCAAAAAAAAAAATCAGAATTAGCAAAAAAAAAAATTGAAAAAAAATCTGAATTAGCAAAAAAAATTAAAATTACCAAAAAAAAAAAATCTGAATTAGCAAAAAAATAGCAAAAAAAAAATCTGAAATAGCAAAAAAAAAAAAAAAAATCTGAATTAGCAAAAAATTAGCAAAAAAAATTAGAAAAAAAAATCTGAATTAGCAAAAAAAAAAAAAAATCTGAATTCGCAAAAAAAAAAAATTGAAAAAAAAATCTGAATTAGCAAAAAAAAAAAAAAATTAGCAAAAAAAAAATTATCAAAAAAAAAAAATAGCAAAAAAAAAATCTGAATTAGCAAAAAAAAAAAATTATAAAAAAAAAATCTGAATTAGCAAAAAATATAAAAATTTGAAAAAAAAATCTGAATTACCAAAAAAAAAAAAAAAAAAAAAAAAAAAAAAAAAAAAAAAAATTGAAAAAAAAAATCAAAAAAAAAATGTGAATTAGTAAAAAAAAAAAAAAAATTAGCAAAAAAAAAAAAAATCTGAATTAGCAAAAAAAAAATCTAAATTAGCAAAAAAAAAGAAAAATTAGCAAAAA
>CAWVNZ010001341.1:125766-203481 GCA_963930735.1 Dioctria linearis
AAAATCTGAAAAAAAATCTGAATTAGCAAAAAAAAAAATTAGCAAAAAAAAAAATAGCAAAAAAAAAAAATTTAAATTAGCAAAAAAAAAAAATCTGAATTAGCAAAAAAAAAATCAGAATTAGCAAAAAAAAAATCTGAATTAGCAAAAAAAAAAAAAATTAGCAAAAAAAAAAATCTGAATTAGCAAAAAAATTAGCAAAAAAAAAAAGAAAAAAAATCTGAATTAGCAAAAAAAAAAAATCTGATTAGCAAAAAAAAATTAGTAAAAAAAATCTGAATTAGCAAAAAAAAAAAAGAAAAATCTGAATTCGCAAAAAAAAAATTGAAAAAAAAATCTGAATTAGCAAAAAAAAAAATTATAAAAAAAAAAATCTGAATTAGCAAAAAAAAAAAAAAGAAAAAAAAATCAGAAAAAAAAATCTGAATTAGCAAAAAATTAGCAAAAAAAAAATAGCAAAAAAAAATCTGAATTAGCAAAAAAAAAAAATCTGAATTTATCAAAAAAAATAAAAATTAGCAAAAAAAAATGAGCAACAAAATGAGCAAAAAAATCTGAATTAGCAAAAAAATCTGAATTAGCAAAAAAAATATAAAAATTAGAAGAAAAAAATCTGAATTACAAAAAAAAAAAAAAAAAAAAAAAAAAAATGTGAATTAGTAAAAAAAAAAAAAAATTTGCAAAAAAAAAATCCGAATTAGCAAAAAAAAAAAATAAAAATTAGCAAAAAAAAAATAGAAAAAAAAATCTGAATTAGCAAAAAAAAAATCTAAATTAGCAAAAAAAAAATCAGAAAAAAAAAATCTGAAAAAAAATCTGAATTAGCAATAAAAAAAAAAAAAAAAAAAAATCTGAATTAGCAAAAATTAGCAAAAAAAAATCTAAATTAGCAAAAAAAAAAAAATCTGAATTACCAAAAAAAAAATCAGAATTAGCAAAAAAAAAAAAATTTATAAGAAAAAAAATCTGAATTAGCAAAAAAAAATCTAAATTAGCAAAAAAAATCTGAATTAGCAAAAAAAAACAAATTTAAATTAGCAAAAAAAAATTAGCAAAAAAAAAATCTGAATTAGCAAAAAAAAATCTAAATTAGCAAAAAAAAAAAAAAAAAAAATCTGAATTAGCAAAAGAAAAAAAAAATTAGCAAAAAAAAATATTTGAATTAGCAAAAAAAAAAATTAGCAAAAAGAAAATAAAAATTAGCAAAAAAAAAATTTGCAAAAAAAAAAAATAGCAAAAAAAAATTTGCAAAAAAAAACAATCTGAATTAGCAAAAAAAATGTAAAAATTAGAAAAAAAAATCTGAATTACCAAAAAAAAAAAAAAAAAAAAAAAAAAAAAATGTGAATTAGCAAAAAAAAAATAAAAATTAGCAAAAAAAAATCTGAATTAGCAAAAAAAAAAAATAAAAATTAGCAAAAAAAAAATTAGCAAAAAAAAAAAAAATAGCAAAAAAAAAAAATCTGAATTAGCAAAAAAAAAAAAATTATAAAAAAAAAAATCTGAATTAGCAAAAAAAAAATCTAAATTAGCAAAAAAATCAGAAAAAAAATCTGAATTAGCAAAAAATTAGCAAAAAAAAATTTGAATTAGCAAAAAAAAAATTAGAAAAAAAAATCTGACTTAGCAAAAAAAACAAAAAATTAGCAAAAAAAAAATCTGAATTAGCAAAAAACAAAAAAAAATTAGCAAAAAAAAAATCTAAATTAGCAAAAAAAAAATTATAAAAAAAAAATCTGAATTAGCAAAAAAAAAATCAGAATTAGCAAAAAAAAAATTAGAAAAAAAAAATCTGAATTAGCAAAAAAAAAAAAAATTAGCAAAAAAAAAAATTAGCAAAAAAAAAAATCTGAATTAGCAAAAAAAAAAAAGAAAAAAAAATCTGAATTAGCAAAAAAAAAAAAAATCTGATTAGCAAAAAAAAATTAGAAAAAAAATCTGAAATAGCAAAAAAAAAAAAAAAAAATCTGAATTAGCAAAAAAAAAAAAAAAATTAGCAAAAAAAAAAATCTAAATTAGCAAAAAAAAAAAAAAATTATAAAAAAAAAAATCTGAATTAGCAAAAAAAAATCAGAATTAGCAAAAAAAAAATTAGAAAAAAAAATCTGAAATAGCAAAAAAAAAAACAAATCTGAATTAGCAAAAAAAAAAAAAAAAATTTGCAAAAAAAAAAACTAAATTAGCAAAAAAAAAAAAATTATAAAAAAACAATCTGAATTAGCAAAAAAAAATCAGAATTAGCAAAAAAAACATTAGAAAAAAAAATCTGACTTAGCAAAAAAAAAAAAAATTAGCAAAAAAAAAATCTGAATTAGCAACAAAATTAGCAAAAAAAAAAAAAGAAAAAAAAATCTGAATTAGCAAAAAAAAATCTGATTAGCAAAAAAAAAAATTAGAAAAAAAAATCTGAAATAGCAAAAAAAAAAAAAAAAAAAAAATCTGAATTAGCAAAAAAAAAAAAAATCTGATTAGCAAAAAAAAAATCTGAAATAGCAAAAAAAAAAAAATCTGAATTAGCAAAAAAAAAATTAGCAAAAAAAAATCTGAATTAGCAAAAAAAAAAAAAAATAGCAAAAAAAGAATTGCAAAAAAAAAATTATAAAAAAAAAATCTGAATTAGCAAAAAAAATCTAAATTTGCAAAAAAAAAAAAAAAATCAGAAAAAAAAATCTGAAAAAAAATCTGAATTAGAAAAAAAAAATTAGCAAAAAAAAAATCTGAATTAGCAAAAAAAAAAAAATAGCAAAAAAAAAAACAAAATCTAAATTAGCAAAAAAAAAAAAAAATTATAAAAAAAAAATCTGAATTATCAAAAAAAAATCAGAAATAACAAAAAAAAAAAAAAATTAGCAAAATAAATATAAAAATTAGAAAAAAAATCTGAATTACAAAAAAAAAAAAAAAAAAAAAATAAAAAAAATGTGAATTAGCAAAAAAAAAATAAAAATTATCAAAAAAAAAATCTGAATTAGCAAAATAAAAATTAGCAAAAAAAAAATCTGAATTAGCAAAAAAAAAAAACAAAAATTAGCAAAAAAAAATTAGAAAAAAAAATCTGAATTAGCAAAAAAACAAGAAAAATCTGAATTCGCAAAAAAAAAAAATTTGAAAAAAAATCTGAATTAGCAAAAAAAAAAAATCTGAATTAACAAAAAAAAATAAAAATTAGCAAAAAAAAAAAAATCTGAATTAGCAAAAAAAAAGAAAATCTGAATTAGCAAAAAAAAATTAGCAAAAAAAAATAGCAAAAAAAAAATCTGAATTAGCAAAAAAAAAAAAATTATAAAAAAAAAAATCTGAATTAGCAAAAAAAAAAAATCTAAATTAGCAAAAAAAAAAAAAAATCTAAATTAGCAAAAAAAAAAAAAAAA
Source organism: Dioctria linearis (assembly GCA_963930735.1). Classification (NCBI taxonomy): domain Eukaryota; kingdom Metazoa; phylum Arthropoda; class Insecta; order Diptera; family Asilidae; genus Dioctria; species Dioctria linearis. Next base: position 129,138 of record CAWVNZ010001341.1, read on the forward strand.
TCTGTATTAGCAAAAAAAAAATCAGAATTAGCAAAAAAAAAAATTAGAAAAAAAAATCTGACTTAGCAAAAAAAAAAAATTAGCAAAAAAAAAATCTGAATTAGCAACAAAATTAGCAAAAAAAAAAAGAAAAACAAAATCTGAAATAGCAAAAAAAAAAAAAATAAAAATCTGAATTAGCAAAAAAAAAAAAAAATCTGATTAGCAAAAAAAAATCTGAAATAGCAAAAAAAAAAAATCTGAATTAGCAAAAAAAAAAAAAAAAAAAATTTGCAAAAAAAAATTAGAAAAAAATCTGAATTAGCAAAAAAAAAAAATAAAAATTAGCAAAAAAAAATAAAAATTTGCAAAAAAAAATTAGAAAAAAATCTGAATTAGCAAAAAAAAAAAATAAAAATTTGCAAAAAAAAAATAAAAATTAGCAAAAAAAAAATCTGAATTAGCAAAAAAAAAAATTTATATAAAAAAAAATCTGAATTAGCAAAAAAAAATCTAAATTAGCAAAAAAAAAAAAATCAGAAAAAAATAATCTGAAAAAAAATCTGAATTAGAAAAAAAAAATCTGAATTAGCAAAAAAAAAAAATAGCAAAAAAAAAAATCTAAATTAGCAAAAAAAAAAAATTATAAAAAAAAAATCTGAATTATCAAAAAAAAAAATCAGAAATAGCAAAAAAAAATAGCAAAAAAAAATTAGCAAAAAAAAATCTGAATTAGCAAAAAAAATATAAAAATTAGAAAAAAAAAATCTGAATTACCAAAAAAAAAATGTGAATTAGCAAAAAAAAAATAAAAATCTGAATTAGCAAAAAAAAAAATCAGAATTAGCAAAAAAAAAAGAAGAAAAAATCTGAATTAGCAAAAAAAAAAATCTAAATTTGCAAAAAAAAAAAAAAAAAATCAGAAAAAAAATCTGAATTAGCAAAAAAATTAGCAAAAACAAAATCTGAATTAGCAAAAAAAAAAATAGCAAAAAAAAAAATCTAAATTAGCAAAATAAAAAAAAAAATCTGAATTAGCAAAAAAAAATCAGAATTAGCAAAAAAAAAATCTGAATTAGCAAAAAAAAAATAAAAATTAGCAAAAAAACAATCTGAATTAGCAAAAAAATTAGCAAAAAAAAAAAGAAAAAAAAATCTGAATTAGCAAAAAAAAAAATCTGATTAGCAAAAAAAAATTAGAAAAAAAAATCTGAAATAGCAAAAAAAAATAAAAAAAATTAAAAAAAAAAATCTGAATTAGCAAAAAAAAATCAGATTAGCAAAAAAAAAATTAGAAAAAAAAATCTGAAATAGCAAATAAAATCTGAAATAGCAAAAAAAAAAATAACAAAAATTAGCAAAAAAAAATTAGTAAAAAAAATCTGAATTAGCAAAAAAAAAAAAAAATCTGAATTCGAAAAAAAAAAATTTGAAAAAAAATCTGAATTTGCAAAAAAAAAAAAATAAAAATTAGCAAAAAAAAATTAGCAAAAAAAAAAATAGCAAAAAAAAAAAATCTGAATTAGCAAAAAAAAAAAAATTATAAAAAAAAAATCTGAATTAGCAAAAAAAAATCTAAATTAGCAAAAAAATCAGAAAAAAAATCTGAATTAGCAAAAAATTAGCAAAAAAAAATTTGAATTAGCAAAAAAAAAATTAGAAAAAAAAATCTGACTTAGCAAAAAAAAAAAAAAAAATTAGCAAAAAAAAAATCTGAATTAGCAAAAAAAAAAATAAAAATTAGCAAAAAAAAATTAGCAAAAAAAAAAAAATAGCAAAAAAAAAATCTGAATTAGCAAAAAATCTAAATTAGCAAAAAAATCAGAAAAAAATCTGAATTAGCAAAAAATTAGCAAAAAAAAAATTGAATTAGCAAAAAAAAAAAATATAAAAAAAAAAAATCTGAATTACCAAAAAAAAATCAGAATTAGCAAAAAAAATAAAAATTAGCAAAAAAAAATAGAAAAAAAAATCTAAATTAGCAAAAAATCAGAAAAAAAACTGAAAAAAAATCTGAATTAGCAAAAAAAAATTAGCAAAAAAAAAAATCTGAATTAGCAAAAATTAGCAAAAAAAAAATCTAAATTAGCAAAAAAAAAAAAATTATAAAAAAAAAAAAATCTGAATTACCAAAAAAAAATCAGAATTAGCAAAAAAAAATAAGAAAAAAAAATCTGAATTAGCAAAAAAAAAAAAAATTAGCAAAAAAAAAATCTGAATTAGCAAAAAAAATTAGCAAAAAAAAAAATCTGAATTAGCAAAAAAAAAAAAAATCTGATTAGCAAAAAAAAATCTGAAATAGCAAAAAAAAAAAAAAAAAAAAGTAAAAAAAAAAAATTTGAATTAGCAAAAAAAAAAATCTGATTAGCAAAAAAAAAAATTAGAAAAAAAAATTTGAAAAAACAAAAAAAAAAAAAAATCTGAATTAGCAAAAAAAAAAAAAAAATTAGCAAAAAAAAATTAGAAAAAAAAATCTGAATTAGCAAAAAAAACAAGAAAAATCTGAATTCGCAAAAAAAAAATTTGAAAAAAAATCTGAATTAGCAAAAAAAAATAAAAATTAGCAAAAAAAAAAAAAAATCTGAATTAGCAAAAAAAAGAAAATCTGAATTAGCAAAAAAATAAAAATTAACAAAAAAAAAAAAAATTAACAAAAAAAAAAAATAAAAATTAGCAAAAAAAATCTGAATTAGCAAAAAAAAAAAAAATTAGCAAAAAAAAAAATCTGAATTAGCAAAAAAAAAAAAAAAAAAATCTGAATTAGCAAAAAAAAAAATTAACAAAAAAACAAAATCTGAATTAGCAAAAAAAAATTAGCAAAAAAAAAAATAGCAAAAAAAAAATCTGAATTAGCAAAAAAAAAAATTTATAAAAAAAAAAATCTGAATTAGCAAAAAAAAATCTAAATTAGCAAAAAAAATCTGAATTAGCAAAAAAAAATTAGCAAAAAAAACAAATTTGAATTAGCAAAAAAAATTAGCAAAAAAAAAATTTGTATTAGCAAAAAAAAATCTAAATTAGCAAAAAAAAAAAAATCTGAATTAGCAAAAAAAAAAAAAGAAAAAAATTTGAATTAGCAAAAAAAAAAAATAGCAAAAAGAAAATAAAAATTAGTAAAAAAAAAATTTGCAAAAAAAAAAAAAAAATAGCAAAAAAAAATCTGAATTAGCAAAAAAAATATAAAAATTAGAAAAAAAAATCTGAATTACCAAAAAAAAAAAAAAAAAAAAAAAAAAATGTTAATTAGCAAAAAAAAAATAAAAATTAGCAAAAAAAAAATCTGAATTAGCAAAAAAAAAAATCTGAATTAGCAAAAAATAAAATAAAAATTAGCAAAAAAAAAAATAGAAAAAAAATCTGAATTAGCAAAAAAAATCAGAATTAGCAAAAAAAAAAATAAGAAAAAAAAATCTGAATTAGCAAAAAAAAAAAAATTAGCAAAAAAAAAATCTGAATTAGCAAAAAAATTAGCAAAAAAAAAAATCTGAATTAGCAAAAAAAAAAAAATCTGATTAGCAAAAAAAAATCTGAAATAGCAAAAAAAAAAAAAAAAAAAAAGTAAAAAAAAAAAATTTGAATTAGCAAAAAAAAAAATCTGATTAGCAAAAAAAAAAAATTAGAAAAAAAAATTTGAAATAGCAAAAAAAAAAAAAAAATTAGCAAAAAAAAATTAGAAAAAAAAATCTGAATTAGCAAAAAAAACAAGAAAAATCTGAATTCGCAAAAAAAAAATTTGAAAAAAAATCTGAATTAGCAAAAAAAAATAAAAATTAGCAAAAAAAAAAAAAATCTGAATTAGCAAAAAAAAGAAAATCTGAATTAGCAAAAAAATAAAAATTAACAAAAAAAAAAAAAATTAACAAAAAAAAAAATAAAAATTAGCAAAAAAAAATCTGAATTAGCAAAAAAAAAAAAAAAAATTAGCAAAAAAAAAAATCTGAATTAGCAAAAAAAAAAAAATTAACAAAAATACAAAATCTGAATTAGCAAAAAAAAATTAGCAAAAAAAAATAGCAAAAAAAAAATCTGAATTAGCAAAAAAAAAAAAATTTATAAAAAAAAAAATCTGAATTAGCAAAAAAAAATCTAAATTAGCAAAAAAAATCTGAATTAGCAAAAAAAAATTAGCAAAAAAAACAAATTTGAATTAGCAAAAAAAAATTAGCAAAAAAAAAATCTGAATTAGCAAAAAAAAATCTAAATTAGCAAAAAAAAAAAATCTGAATTAGCAAAAAAAAAAAATAGCAAAAAGAAAATAAAAATTAGCAAAAAAAAAATTTGCAAAAAAAAAAAAAATTAGCAAAAAAAAATCTGAATTAGCAAAAAAAATATAAAAATTAGAAAAAAAAAATCTGAATTACCAAAAAAAAAAAAAAAAAAAAAAAAAAAAAATGTGAATTAGCAAAAAAAAATAAAAATTAGCAAAAAAAAAATCTGAATTAGCAAAAAAAAAAATCTGAATTAGCAAAAAAAAAAAAAAAAATTAGCAAAAAAAAATAGAAAAAAAATCTGAATTAGCAAAAAAAAAACATCTAAATTAGCAAAAAAAAAAAAAAAATCAGAAAAAAAAATCTGAAAAAAAATCTGAATTAGCAAAAAAAAAAAATCTGAATTAGCAAAAAAAAAAAAAAAAAAATCAGAAAAAAAAATCTGAATTAGCAAAAAATTAGAAAAAAAAAAAATTTGAATTAGCAAAAAAAAAAAAAAATTAGCAAAAAAAATCTGAATTAGCAAAAAAAAAAATCTGAATTTATCAAAAAAAAAAAAAATAAAAATTAGCAAAAAAAAAAAATTAGCAAAAAAAATAGCACAAAAAATTAGCAATAAAAAAATCTGAATTGGCAAAAAAAAATATAAAAATTAGAAGAAAAAAAATCTGAATTACCAAAAAAAAAAAAAAAAAAAAAAAAAAAAAATGTGAATTAGTAAAAAAAAAAAAAAATAGCAAAAAAAAAATCTGAATTAGCAAAAAAAAAAAATTTAAATTAGCAAAAAAAAAATAGAAAAAAAAATCTGAATTAGCAAAAAAAAAATCTAAATTAGCAAAAAAAAAAAATCAGAAAAAAAAATCTGAAAAAAAATCTGAATTAGCAAAAAAAAAAAAAAATCTGAATTAGCAAAAAAAAAGTAGCAAAAAAAAATCTAAATTAGCAAAAAAAAAAAATTATAAAAAAAAAATCTGAATGAGCAAAAAAAAAATCAGAATTAGCAAAAAAAAAACTAGAAAAAAAATCTGAATTAGCAAAAAAAAAAAAAAAATTAGCACAAAAAAAATCTGAATTAGCAAAAAAAATCTGAATTAGCAAAAAAAAAAAATCTGATAAGCAAAAAAAAAAAAATTAGAAAAAAAAAATCTGAAATAGCAAAAAAAAAAAAAAAATCCGAATTAGCAAAAAAAAAAAAAAAAATTAGCAAAAAAAAATATAAATTAGCAAAAAAAAAAAAATCTGAATTAGCAAAAAAAAAATCAGAATTAGCAAAAAAAAATTAGAAAAAAAAATCTGAATTAGCAAAAAAAAAAAAAAATTAGCAAAAAAAAAATCTGAATTAGCAAAAAAAAAATCTGATTAGCAAAAAAAAAATTAGAAAAAAAAATCTGAAATAGCAAAAAAAAAAAAAATAAAAATCTGAATTAGCAAAAAAAAAAAATCTGATTAGCAAAAAAAAAATCTGAAATAGCAAGAAAAAAAATCTGAATTAGCAAAAAACAAAATTAGCAAAAAAAAATTAGAAAAAAAAATCTGAATTAGCAAAAAAAAAAGAAAAATCTGAATTCGCAAAAAAAAAAATTTGAAAAAAAGATCTGTATTAGCAAAAAAAAAAAAAATAAAAATTAGCAAAAGCAAAAAAAATCTGAATTAGCAAAAAAAAAATTATAAAAAAAAAATCTGAATTAGCAAAAAAAAATTTAAATTAGCAAAAAAAAAAAAAAAATCTGAAAAAAAAAAATCTGAAAAAAAATCTGAATTAGCAAAAAAAAAATTAGCAAAAAAAAAAATCTGAATTAGCAAAAAAAAATCTAAATTAGCAAAAAAAAAAAAATTATAAAAAAAAAAAAATCTGAATTAGCAAAAAAAAAAATCAGAAATAGCAAAAAAAAAAAAATAGCAAAAAAAAATTAGCAAAAACAAAAATTAGCAAAAAAAAAATCTGAATTAGCAAAAAAAATATAAAAATTAGAAAAAAAAATCTGAATTACCAAAAAAAAAAAAAAAAAAATGTGAATTAGCAAAAAAAAAAAAAATTAGCAAAAAAAAAATCTGAATTAGCAAAAAAAAAAAAATAAAAATTAGCAAAAAAAAATCTGAATTAGCAAAGAAAAAAAAATTTAAATTAGCAAAAAAAAAAAAAAAAAAAAAAAATCAGAAAAAAAAATCTGAAAAAAATCTGAATTAGCAAAAAAAAAAAATCTGAATTAGCAAAAAAAAAATCAGAATTAGCAAAAAAAAATCTGAATTAGCAAAAAAAAAAAAAAATTAGCAAAAAAAAAAAATCTGAATTAGCAAAAAAATTAGCAAAAAAAAAAAATCTGAATTAGCAAAAAAAAAAAAAATCTGATTAGCAAAAAAAAATTAGAAAAAAAAATCTGAAATAGCAAAAAAAATAAAAAAAAAATGAAAAAAATCTGAATTAGCAAAAAAAAAAATCTGATTAGCAAAAAAAAATTAGAAAAAAAAAATCTGAAATAGCAAAAAAAAAATCTGAATTAGCAAAAAAAAATCTAAATTAGCAAAAAAAAAAAAATCTGAAAAAAAAATCTGAAAAAAAATCTGAATTAGCAAAAAAAAAAAATTATAAAAAAAAAATCTGAATTAGCAAAAAAAAAAATCAGAAATAGCAAAAAAAAAAATAGCAAAAAAAAATTAGCAAAAAAAAATCTGAATTAGCAAAAAAAATATAAAAATTAGAAAAAAAAAATCTGAATTACCAAAAAAAATGTGAATTAGCAAAAAAAAAAAAAAAATCTGAATTAGCAAAAAAAAAAAAAAAAAAATTAGCAAAAAAAAAATCTGAATTAGCAAAAAAAAAAAATTTAAATTAGCAAAAAAAAAAAAAAAAAATCAGAAAAAAAAAATCTGAAAAAAAATCTGAATTAGCAAAAAAAAAATTAGCAAAAAAAAAAATAGCAAAAAAAAAAAAATCTAAATTAGCAAAAAAAAAAAATCTGAATTAGCAAAAAAAAAATCAGAATTAGCAAAAAAAAAATCTGAATTAGCAAAAAAAAAAAAAAAATTAGCAAAAAAAAAAATCTGAATTAGCAAAAAAATTAGCAAAAAAAAAAAAGAAAAAGAAATCTGAATTAGCAACAAAAAAAAAATCTAAATTAGCAAAAAAAAAAAAAAAAAAATCAGAAAAAAAAATCTGAATTAGCAAAAAATTAGAAAAAAAAAAAATTTGAATTAGCAAAAAAAAAAAAAAATTAGCAAAAAAAATCTGAATTAGCAAAAAAAAAAATCTGAATTTATCAAAAAAAAAAAAATAAAAATTAGCAAAAAAAAAAAATTAGCAAAAAAAATAGCACAAAAAATTAGCAATAAAAAAATCTGAATTGGCCAAAAAAAAATATAAAAATTAGAAGAAAAAAAATCTGAATTACCAAAAAAAAAAAAAATGTGAATTAGTAAAAAAAAAAAAAAAAATAGCAAAAAAAAAATCTGAATTAGCAAAAAAAAAAAATCTAAATTAGCAAAAAAAAAAAAAAAAAAATAGAAAAAAAATCTGAATTAGCAAAAAAAAAAAATCTAAATTAGCAAAAAAAAAAAATCAGAAAAAAAAATCTGAAAAAAAATCTGAATTAGCAAAAAAAAAAAAAAAATCTGAATTAGCAAAAAAAAGTAGCAAAAAAAAATCTAAATTAGCAAAAAAAAAAAAATTATAAAAAAAAATCTGAATGAGCAAAAAAAAAATCAGAATTAGCAAAAAAAAAAACTAGAAAAAAAATCTGAATTAGCAAAAAAAAAAAGAAATTAGCACAAAAAAAATCTGAATTAGCAAAAAAAAAAAAATCTGATAAGCAAAAAAAAAAAATTAGAAAAAAAAATCTGAAATAGCAAAAAAAAAAAAAAAATCCGAATTAGCAAAAAAAAAAAAAAATTAGCAAAAAAAAATCTAAATTAGCAAAAAAAAAAAAAATAAAAAAAAAAAATCTGAATTAGCAAAAAAAAAATCAGAATTAGCAAAAAAAAAATTAGAAAAAAAATCTGAATTAGCAAAAAAAAAAAAAAAATTAGCAAAAAAAAAATCTGAATTAGCAAAAAAAAAATCTGATTAGCAAAAAAAAAATTAGAAAAAAAAATCTGAAATAGCAAAAAAAAAAAAAATAAAAATCTGAATTAGCAAAAAAAAAAAAAAAATCTGATTAGCAAAAAAAAAATCTGAAATAGCAAAAAAAAAAAATCTGAATTAGCAAAAAAAAAAAAAAAAAAAAATTTGCAAAAAAAAATTAGAAAAAAATCTGAATTAGCAAAAAAAAAAAATAAAAATTAGCAAAAAAAAAATAAAAATTTGCAAAAAAAAATTAGAAAAAAATCTGAATTAGCAAAAAAAAAAAATAAAAATTTGCAAAAAAAAAATAAAAATTAGCAAAAAAAAAAAAAAAATTAGCAAAAAAAAATCTGAATTAGCAAAAAAAAAATCTGATTAGCAAAAAAAAAAAGAAAAACAAAATCTGAAATAGCAAAAAAAAAAAAAATAAAAATCTGAATTAGCAAAAAAAAAAAAAAAATCTGATTAGCAAAAAAAAAATCTGAAATAGCAAAAAAAAAAAATCTGAATTGCAAAAAAAAAAAAAATAAAAATTAGCAAAAAAAAAATAAAAATTTGCAAAAAAAAATTAGAAAAAAATCTGAATTAGCAAAAAAAAAAAATAAAAATTTGCAAAAAAAAAATAAAAATTAGCAAAAAAAAAATCTGAATTAGCAAAAAAAAAAAAATTATATAAAAAAAAATCTGAATTAGCAAAAAAAAATCTAAATTAGCAAAAAAAAAAAAATCAGAAAAAAATAATCTGAAAAAAAATCTGAATTAGAAAAAAAAAATCTGAATTAGCAAAAAAAAAAAATAGCAAAAAAAAAAAATCTAAATTAGCAAAAAAAAAAAATTATAAAAAAAAAATCTGAATTATCAAAAAAAAAAATCAGAAATAGCAAAAAAAAATAGCAAAAAAAAATTAGCAAAAAAAAATCTGAATTAGCAAAAAAAATATAAAAATTAGAAAAAAAAAATCTGAATTACCAAAAAAAAAATGTGAATTAGCAAAAAAAAAATAAAAATCTGAATTAGCAAAAAAAAAAATCAGAATTAGCAAAAAAAAAAGAAGAAAAAATCTGAATTAGCAAAAAAAAAAATCTAAATTTGCAAAAAAAAAAAAAAAAAATCAGAAAAAAAATCTGAATTAGCAAAAAAATTAGCAAAAACAAAATCTGAATTAGCAAAAAAAAAAATAGCAAAAAAAAAAATCTAAATTAGCAAAATAAAAAAAAAAATCTGAATTAGCAAAAAAAAATCAGAATTAGCAAAAAAAAAATCTGAATTAGCAAAAAAAAAATAAAAATTAGCAAAAAAACAATCTGAATTAGCAAAAAAATTAGCAAAAAAAAAAAGAAAAAAAAATCTGAATTAGCAAAAAAAAAATCTGATTAGCAAAAAAAAATTAGAAAAAAAAATCTGAAATAGCAAAAAAAAATAAAAAAAATTAAAAAAAAAAATCTGAATTAGCAAAAAAAAAATCAGATTAGCAAAAAAAAAATTAGAAAAAAAAATCTGAAATAGCAAATAAAATCTGAAATAGCAAAAAAAAAAATAACAAAAATTAGCAAAAAAAAATTAGTAAAAAAAATCTGAATTAGCAAAAAAAAAAAAAAAATCTGAATTCGAAAAAAAAAATTTGAAAAAAAATCTGAATTAGCAAAAAAAAAAAAATAAAAATTAGCAAAAAAAAATTAGCAAAAAAAAAAAATAGCAAAAAAAAAAAATCTGAATTAGCAAAAAAAAAAAAATTATAAAAAAAAAATCTGAATTAGCAAAAAAAAAATCTAAATTAGCAAAAAAAATCAGAAAAAAAATCTGAATTAGCAAAAAATTAGCAAAAAAAAATTTGAATTAGCAAAAAAAAAATTAGAAAAAAAAATCTGACTTAGCAAAAAAAAAAAAAAAAAATTAGCAAAAAAAAAATCTGAATTAGCAAAAAAAAAAAAAAAAATTAGCAAAAAAAAATTAGCAAAAAAAAAAAAATAGCAAAAAAAAAAATCTGAATTAGCAAAAAATCTAAATTAGCAAAAAAATCAGAAAAAAATCTGAATTAGCAAAAAATTAGCAAAAAAAAAATTGAATTAGCAAAAAAAAAAAATATAAAAAAAAAAATCTGAATTACCAAAAAAAAATCAGAATTAGCAAAAAAAATAAAAATTAGCAAAAAAAAATAGAAAAAAAAATCTGAATTAGAAAAAAAAAAATCTAAATTAGCAAAAAATCAGAAAAAAAACTGAAAAAAAATCTGAATTAGCAAAAAAAAATTAGCAAAAAAAAAAATCTGAATTAGCAAAAATTAGCAAAAAAAAAATCTAAATTAGCAAAAAAAAAAAAAATTATAAAAAAAAAAAAAATCTGAATTACCAAAAAAAAATCAGAATTAGCAAAAAAAAATAAGAAAAAAAAATCTGAATTAGCAAAAAAAAAAAAAAATTAGCAAAAAAAAAATCTGAATTAGCAAAAAAAATTAGCAAAAAAAAAAATCTGAATTAGCAAAAAAAAAAAAAATCTGATTAGCAAAAAAAAATCTGAAATAGCAAAAAAAAAAAAAAAAAAAAAGTAAAAAAAAAAAATTTGAATTAGCAAAAAAAAAATCTGATTAGCAAAAAAAAAAATTAGAAAAAAAAATTTGAAATAACAAAAAAAAAAAAAAATCTGAATTAGCAAAAAAAAAAAAAAAAATTAGCAAAAAAAAATTAGAAAAAAAAATCTGAATTAGCAAAAAAAACAAGAAAAATCTGAATTCGCAAAAAAAAAATTTGAAAAAAAATCTGAATTAGCAAAAAAAAATAAAAATTAGCAAAAAAAAAAAAAAATCTGAATTAGCAAAAAAAAGAAAATCTGAATTAGCAAAAAAATAAAAATTAACAAAAAAAAAAAAAATTAACAAAAAAAAAAAATAAAAATTAGCAAAAAAAATCTGAATTAGCAAAAAAAAAAAAAAATTAGCAAAAAAAAAATCTGAATTAGCAAAAAAAAAAAAAAAAAAAATCTGAATTAGCAAAAAAAAAAATTAACAAAAAAACAAAATCTGAATTAGCAAAAAAAAATTAGCAAAAAAAAAAATAGCAAAAAAAAAATCTGAATTAGCAAAAAAAAAAATTTATAAAAAAAAAAATCTGAATTAGCAAAAAAAAATCTAAATTAGCAAAAAAAATCTGAATTAGCAAAAAAAAATTAGCAAAAAAAACAAATTTGAATTAGCAAAAAAAATTAGCAAAAAAAAAATTTGTATTAGCAAAAAAAAATCTAAATTAGCAAAAAAAAAAAAAATCTGAATTAGCAAAAAAAAAAAAAGAAAAAAATTTGAATTAGCAAAAAAAAAAAAATAGCAAAAAGAAAATAAAAATTAGTAAAAAAAAATTTGCAAAAAAAAAAAAAAAATAGCAAAAAAAAATCTGAATTAGCAAAAAAAATATAAAAATTAGAAAAAAAAATCTGAATTACCAAAAAAAAAAAAAAAAAAAAAAAAAATGTTAATTAGCAAAAAAAAAATAAAAATTAGCAAAAAAAAAATCTGAATTAGCAAAAAAAAAAATCTGAATTAGCAAAAAATAAAATAAAAATTAGCAAAAAAAAAAATAGAAAAAAAATCTGAATTAGCAAAAAAAATCAGAATTAGCAAAAAAAAAAATAAGAAAAAAAAATCTGAATTAGCAAAAAAAAAATAAAAATTAGCAAAAAAAAAATGAGCAAAAAAAATTAACAAAAAAAGATCTGAATTAGCAAAAAAAATATAAAAATTAGAAAAAAAATCTGAATTACAAAAAAAAAAAAAAAAAAAAAAAAAAAAAAAAAAAAGTTTGTGAATTAGTAAAAAAAAAATAAAAATTAGCAAAAAAAAAAAATCTGAATTAGCAAAAAAAAAATCTGAATTAGCAAAAAAAAAAATAATGAAAATTAGCAAAAAAAAAAAATAGAAAAAAAATCTGAATTAGCAAAAAAAATCAAAAAAAAATCTAAATTAGCAAAAAAAAAATCAGAAAAAAAATCTGAAAAAATTCTGAATTAGCAAAAAAAAAAAATCTGAATTAGCAAAAATTAGCAAAAAAAAAAATCTGAATTAGCAAAAAAAAATCTAAATTAGCAAAAAAAAAAAGAAAAAAAAATCAGAAAAAAAAATCTGAATTAGCAAAAAATTAGCAAAAAAAAAAAATTAGCAAAAAAAAAATCTGAATTAGCAAAAAAAAAAATAAAAATTAGCAAAAAAAAATTAACAAAAAAAGATCTGAATTAGCAAAAAAAAAATAAAAATTAGCAAAAAAAAGTCTGAATTAGAAAAAAAAAAAAATATTAGCAAAAAAATTAGGACAAAAAAATCTGAATTAGCAAAAAAAAAATTAACAAAAAAAAAAATCTGAATTAGCAAAAAAAAATAAAAATTAGCAAAAAAAAAAAATCTGAATAAGGAAAAAATTAAAAAAAAAATTAGCAAAAAACATCTGAATTAGCAAAAAAAAAAAACAAAAATTAGCAAAAAAAAAATCTGAATTAGCAAAAAAAAAAATAAAAATTAGCAAAAAAAATCTGAATTAGCAAAAAAAAAAAACAAAAATTAGCAAAAAAAAAACTGAATTAGCAAAAAAAAAAATCTGAATTAGCAAAAAAAAATAAAAATTAGCAAAAAAAAAAAAAATCTGAATTAGCAAAAAAAAAAATTAACAAAAAAAAAATCTGAATTAACAAAAAAAAAATCTGAATTAGCATAAAAAAAAATCTGAATTAGCAAAAAAAAAAAAAAAAAAAATAACAAAAAAAAATCTGAATTAGCAAAAAAAAAAAAACAAAAATTAGCAAAAAAAAAAATAGGAAAAAAATCTGAATTAGCAAAAAAAAAAAAAATCTGAATTAGCAAAAAATTAGCAAAAAAAAAAAAATTAGCAAAAAAAAAATCTGAATTAGCAAAAAAAAAATAAAAATTAGCAAAAAAAAAAATGAGCAAAAAAAATTAACAAAAAAAGATCTGAATTAGCAAAAAAAATATAAAAATTAGAAAAAAAATCTGAATTACAAAAAAAAAAAAAAAAGTTTGTGAATTAGTAAAAAAAAATAAAAATTAGCAAAAAAAAAAATCTGAATTAGCAAAAAAAAAATCTGAATTAGCAAAAAAAAAAAATAATGAAAATTAGCAAAAAAAAAAAATAGAAAAAAAAATCTGAATTAGCAAAAAAAATCAAAAAAAAATCTAAATTAGCAAAAAAAAAAATCAGAAAAAAAATCTGAAAAAAATTCTGAATTAGCAAAAAAAAAAATCTGAATTAGCAAAAATTAGCAAAAAAAAAAATCTAAATTAGCAAAAAAAAATAAATTATAAAAAGAAAAATCTGAATTACCAAAAAAAAAATCAGAATTAGCAAAAAAAAAATTAGAAAAAAAAATCTGAATTAGCAAAAAAAAAATCTGAATTAGCAAAAAAATTAGCAAAAAAAAAAAATCTGAATTAGCAAAAAAAAAAAATCTGATTAGCAAAAAAAAATTAGAAAAAAAAAATCTGAAATAGCAAAAAAAAAAAAATAAATAAAAAAAAAAATCTGAATTAGCAAAAAAAAAAAATCTGATTAGCAAAAAAAAAAATTAGAAAAAAAAAATCTGAAATAGCAAAAAAAAAAAAATCTGAATTAGCAAAAAAAAAAAAAAAAAATTAGCAAAAAAAAATTAGAAAAAAAATCTGAATTAGCAAAAAAACAAGAAAAATCTGAATTCGCAAAAAAAAAAATTGAAAAAAAAATCTGAATTAGCAAAAAAAAATAAAAATTAGCAAAAAAAGAAAAAAAAAATCTGAATTAGCAAAAAAAAAAAAAATCTGAATTAGCAAAAAAAAAATAAAAATTAACAAAAAAAAAAATTAACAAAAAAAAAAATAAAAATTAGCAAAAAAAAATCTGAATTAGCAAAAAAAAAAAAAAAATAGCAAAAAAAAAAATCTGAATTAGCAAAAAAAAAAAAAAATCTGAATTAGCAAAAAAAAAATAAAAATTAGCAAAAAAAAAAGTCTGAATTAGAAAAAAAAAAAAAAATATTAGCAAAAAAATTAGGACAAAAAAATCTGAATTAGCAAAAAAAAAATTAACAAAAAAAAAATCTGAATTAGCAAAAAAAAATAAAAATTAGCAAAAAAAAAAAAATCTGAATAAGGAAAAAATTAAAAAAAAAATTAGCAAAAAAAATCTGAATTAGCAAAAAAAAACAAAAATTAGCAAAAAAAAAATCTGAATTAGCAAAAAAAAAAAAAAAAAATTAGCAAAAAAAATCTGAATTAGCAAAAAGAAACTAAAATTAGCAAAAAAAAAATCTGAATTAGCAAAAAAAAAAATCTGAATTAGCAAAAAAAAATAAAAATTAGCAAAAAAAAAAAAATCTGAATTAGCAAAAAAAAAAATTAACAAAAAAAAAAATCTGAATTAACAAAAAAAAAATCTGAATTAGCATAAAAAAAAATCTGAATTAGCAAAAAAAATAAAAAAAAAAATAACGAAAAAAAATCTGAATTAGCAAAAAAAAAAAAAAATCTGAATTAGCAAAAAAAAAAAAAAAATTATCAAAAAAAAATCTGAATTAGCAACAAAATTAGCAAAAAAAAAAGAAGAAAAAAATCTGAATTAGCAAAAAAAAAAATCTGATTAGCAAAAAAAAATTAGAAAAAAAAATCTGAAATAGCAAAAAAAAAAAAAAAATCTGAATTAGCAAAAAAAAAAACACAAAAATTAGCAAAAAAAAATAGGAAAAAAATCTGAATTAGCAAAAAAAAAAGAAAAATCTGAATTCGCAAAAAAATAAAATTGGAAAAAAAAATCTGAATTAGCAAAAAAAAAAATAAAAATTAGCAAAAAAAAATTAGCAAAAACAAAAAAAATAGCAAAAAACAAAATCTGAATTAGCAAAAAAAAAAAAATTATAAAAAAAAAAAATCTGAATTATCAAAAAAAAATCTAAATTAGCAAAAAAAAAAAAAAAATCAGAAAAAAAAATCTGAATTAGCAAAAAAAAAAAAAAAAAAAAAAAAATCAGAAAAAAAAATCTGAATTAGCAAAAAAAAAAAAATTTAGCAAAAAAAAAAATCTGAATTAGGAAAAAAAAAAATAGCAAAAAAAAAAAATCTGAATATACAAAAAAAGAAAAAAAAAAAAAATTTGAATTAGCAAAAAAATAAAAAAATTAGAAAAAAAGCTGAATTTAGCAAAAAAAAAAAAATTTGCAAAAAAAAAAATTGCAAAAAAAAATTAGCAAAAAAAAATATAAAAATTAGAAAAAAAAAATCTGAATTACCAAAAAAAAAAAAAAAAAAAAAAAAAAAAAAAAAAAAAAAAAAAAATTTGAATTAGCAAAAAAAAAAAATTAGAAAAAAAAATCTGAATTTAGCAAAAAAAAAAATAAAAATTAGAAAAAAAAAAAAATTTGCAAAAAAAAAATTAGCAAAAAAAAAAAATCTGAATTAGCAAAAAAAATATAAAAATTAGAAAAAAAAAATCTGAATTACCAAAAAAAAAAAAAAAAAAAAAAAAAAAAAAAAAATTGAATTAGCAAAAAAAAAAAAAAAAAAATTAGAAAAAAAAATCTGAAATAGCAAAAAAAAAAAAATCTGAATTGGCAAAAAAAAAAAACAACAAAAATTAGCAAAAAAAAATTAGAAAAAAAATGTGAATTAGCAAAAAAAAAAAAAAAATCTGAATTCGCAAAAAAAAAATTTGAAAAAAAATCTGAATTAGCAAAAAAAAAAAAAACAGAATTAGCAAAAAAAAAAAAAATCTAAATTAGCAAAAAAAAAAAAAAACAAAAATCAGAAAAAAAAATCTGAAAAAAAATCTGAATTAGCAAAAAAAAAAAAAATAGCAAAAAAAAAATCTGAATTAACAAAAAAAAAAAAATTAGCAAAAAAAAAATCTGAATTAGCAAAAAAAAAAAAAAACTGAATTATCAAAAAAAAAAAAAATCTGAATTAGCAAAAAAAAAATAAAAATTAGCAAAAAAAAAAGAAAAAAAAATAAAAAATCTGAATTAGCAAAAAAAAAAATTGAATTACCAAAAAAAAAAAAAAAAAAAAAAAAAAAATCTGAATTAGCAAAAAAAAAAATTAAAATTAAAAAAAAAAAATAAAAAAAAATAAAAAAAATCTGAATTAGCAAAAAAAAAAAATCTGATTAGCAAAAAAAAAAATTAGAAAAAAAAAATCTGAATTAGAAAAAAAAAATTTGAAAAAAAAATCTGAATTAGCAAAAAAAAAATCAGAATTAGCAAAAAACAAAAAAAAAATCTGAATTTGCAAAAAAAAAAATCTGAATTAGCAAAAAAAAATAAAAATTAGGACAAAAAAAATCTGAATTAGCAAAAAAAAAAAATTAGCAAAACAAAATAAAAATTATAAAAAAAAAATCTGAATTAGCAAAAAAAAAAAATCTGAATTAGCAAAAAAAAAAAAAATCTAAATTAGCAAAAAAAAAAAATCTAAATTAGCAAAAAAAAAATTATAAAAAAAAAAATCTGAATTAGCAAAAAAAAATCTAAATTAGCAAAAAAAAAAAAGAAAAAAAAATCAGAAAAAAAAATCTGAATTAGCAAAAAATTAGCAAAAAAAAAAAAAATTAGCAAAAAAAAAATCTGAATTAGCAAAAAAAAAAATAAAAATTAGCAAAAAAAAAATGAGCAAAAAAAATTAACAAAAAAAGATCTGAATTAGCAAAAAAAATATAAAAATTAGAAAAAAAATCTGAATTACAAAAAAAAAAAAAAAAAAAAAAAAAAAAAAAAAAAAAAAAAAAAAGTGTGAAAAAAAAGTGTAAAAAAAAAAATAAAAATTAGCAAAAAAAAAAAATCTGAATTAGCAAAAAAAAAATCTGAATTAGCAAAAAAAAAAATAATGAAAATTAGCAAAAAAAAAAAATAGAAAAAAAATCTGAAATAGCAAAAAAAAATCTGAATTAGCAAAAAAAAAATCTGATTAGCAAAAAAAAATTAGAAAAAAAAATCTGAAATAGCAAAAAAAAATCTGAATTAGCAAAAAAAAAAAAAAAAAATTAGCAAAAAAAAATTAGTAAAAAAAATCTGAATTAGCAAAAAAAAAGAAAAATCTGAATTCGCAAAAAAAAATTTTGAAAAAAAAATCTGAATTAGCAAAAAAAAAATTATAAAAAAAAAATCTGAATTAGCAAAAAAAAAATCTAAATTAGCAAAAAAAAAAGAAAAAAAAATCAGAAAAAAAAATCTGAATTAGCAAAAAATTAGCAAAAAAAAAAAAAATTAGCAAAAAAAAAATCTGAATTAGCAAAAAAAAAAAATAAAAATTAGCAAAAAAAAATGAGCAAAAAAAATTAACAAAAAAAGATCTGAATTAGCAAAAAAAATATAAAAATTAGAAAAAAAATCTGAATTACAAAAAAAAAAAAAAAAAAAAAAAAAAAAAAAGTTTGTGAATTAGTAAAAAAAAAAATAAAAATTAGCAAAAAAAAAAAATCTGAATTAGCAAAAAAAAAATCTGAATTAGCAAAAAAAAAAATAATGAAAATTAGCAAAAAAAAAAAAATAGAAAAAAAATCTGAATTAGCAAAAATTAGCAAAAAAAAAAAATCTAAATTAGCAAAAAAAATAAATTATAAAAAGAAAAATCTGAATTACCAAAAAAAAAAAAAAATAGCAAAAAAAAAAATCTGAATTAGCAAAAAAAAAAAAAAATCTGAATTAGCAAAAAAAAAATAAAAATTAGCAAAAAAAAAAGTCTGAATTAGAAAAAAAAAAAAAATATTAGCAAAAAAATTAGGACAAAAAAATCTGAATTAGCAAAAAAAAAATTAACAAAAAAAAAAATCTGAATTAGCAAAAAAAAATAAAAATTAGCAAAAAAAAAAATCTGAATAAGGAAAAAATTAAAAAAAAAATTAGCAAAAAACATCTGAATTAGCAAAAAAAAAAAACAAAAATTAGCAAAAAAAAAATCTGAATTAGCAAAAAAAAAAATAAAAATTAGCAAAAAAAATCTGAATTAGCAAAAAAAAAAAACAAAAATTAGCAAAAAAAAACTGAATTAGCAAAAAAAAAAATCTGAATTAGCAAAAAAAATAAAAATTAGCAAAAAAAAAAAAAAATCTGAATTAGCAAAAAAAAAAATTAACAAAAAAAAAATCTGAATTAACAAAAAAAAAAAATCTGAATTAGCATAAAAAAAAATCTGAATTAGCAAAAAAAAAAAAAAAAAAAAATAACAAAAAAAAATCTGAATTAGCAAAAAAAAAAAAAACAAAAATTAGCAAAAAAAAAAATAGGAAAAAAATCTGAATTAGCAAAAAAAAAAAAAAATCTGAATTAGCAAAAAATTAGCAAAAAAAAAAAAATTAGCAAAAAAAAAATCTGAATTAGCAAAAAAAAAAATAAAAATTAGCAAAACAAAAATGAGCAAAAAAAATTAACAAAAAAAGATCTGAATTAGCAAAAAAAATATAAAAATTAGAAAAAAAATCTGAATTACAAAAAAAAAAAAAAAAAAAAAAAAAAAAAAGTTTGTGAATTAGTAAAAAAAAATAAAAATTAGCAAAAAAAAAATCTGAATTAGCAAAAAAAAAATCTGAATTAGCAAAAAAAAAAATAATGAAAATTAGCAAAAAAAAAAAAATAGAAAAAAAAATCTGAATTAGCAAAAAAAATCAAAAAAAAATCTAAATTAGCAAAAAAAAAATCAGAAAAAAAATCTGAAAAAAATTCTGAATTAGCAAAAAAAAAAATCTGAATTAGCAAAAATTAGCAAAAAAAAAAAATCTAAATTAGCAAAAAAAAATAAATTATAAAAAGAAAAATCTGAATTACCAAAAAAAAAATCAGAATTAGCAAAAAAAAAATTAGAAAAAAAAATCTGAATTAGCAAAAAAAAAAATTAGCAAAAAAAAAATCTGAATTAGCAAAAAAATTAGCAAAAAAAAAATCTGAATTAGCAAAAAAAAAAATCTGATTAGCAAAAAAAAATTAGAAAAAAAAAATCTGAAATAGCAAAAAAAAAAAAAATAAATAAAAAAAAAAATCTGAATTAGCAAAAAAAAAAAAATCTGATTAGCAAAAAAAAAATTAGAAAAAAAAAATCTGAAATAGCAAAAAAAAAAAAATCTGAATTAGCAAAAAAAAAAAAAAAAAATTAGCAAAAAAAAATTAGAAAAAAAATCTGAATTAGCAAAAAAACAAGAAAAATCTGAATTCGCAAAAAAAAAAAAATTGAAAAAAAAATCTGAATTAGCAAAAAAAAATAAAAATTAGCAAAAAAAAAAAAAAAAAATCTGAATTAGCAAAAAAAAAATAAAAATTAACAAAAAAAAAAATTAACAAAAAAAAAAATAAAAATTAGCAAAAAAAAATCTGAATTAGCAAAAAAAAAAAAAAATAGCAAAAAAAAAAAATCTGAATTAGCAAAAAAAAAAAAAAATCTGAATTAGCAAAAAAAAAATAAAAATTAGCAAAAAAAAAAGTCTGAATTAGAAAAAAAAAAAAAATATTAGCAAAAAAATTAGGACAAAAAAATCTGAATTAGCAAAAAAAAAATTAACAAAAAAAAAATCTGAATTAGCAAAAAAAAATAAAAATTAGCAAAAAAAAAAAATCTGAATAAGGAAAAAATTAAAAAAAAAATTAGCAAAAAAAATCTGAATTAGCAAAAAAAAAACAAAAATTAGCAAAAAAAAAATCTGAATTAGCAAAAAAAAAAAAAAATTAGCAAAAAAAAACAAAAATTAGCAAAAAAAAAATCTGAATTAGCAAAAAAAAAAATCTGAATTAGCAAAAAAAAATAAAAATTAGCAAAAAAAAAAAAAAATCTGAATTAGCAAAAAAAAAAATTAACAAAAAAAAAAATCTGAATTAACAAAAAAAAAATCTGAATTAGCATAAAAAAAAATCTGAATTAGCAAAAAAAATAAAAAAAAAATAACGAAAAAAAATCTGAATTAGCAAAAAAAAAAAAAAATCTGAATTAGCAAAAAAAAAAAAAAATTATCAAAAAAAAATCTGAATTAGCAACAAAATTAGCAAAAAAAAAAGAAGAAAAAAATCTGAATTAGCAAAAAAAAAAATCTGATTAGCAAAAAAAATTAGAAAAAAAAATCTGAAATAGCAAAAAAAAAAAAAAAAATCTGAATTAGCAAAAAAAAAACACAAAAATTAGCAAAAAAAAATAGGAAAAAAAAATCTGAATTAGCAAAAAAAAAAATAAAAATTAGCAAAAAAAAATTAGCAAAAACAAAAAAAATAGCAAAAAACAAAATCTGAATTAGCAAAAAAAAAAAAAAATTATAAAAAAAAAAAATCTGAATTATCAAAAAAAAATCTAAATTAGCAAAAAAAAAAAAAAAATCAGAAAAAAAAATCTGAATTAGCAAAAAAAAAAAAAAAAAAAAAATCAGAAAAAAAAAATCTGAATTAGCAAAAAAAAAAAAATTTAGCAAAAAAAAAAATCTGAATTAGGAAAAAAAAAAATAGCAAAAAAAAAAAATCTGAATTACCAAAAAAAGAAAAAAAAAAAAAATTTGAATTAGCAAAAAAATAAAAAAATTAGAAAAAAAGCTGAATTTAGCAAAAAAAAAAAATTTGCAAAAAAAAAAATTGCAAAAAAAAATTAGCAAAAAAAAATATAAAAATTAGAAAAAAAAAATCTGAATTACCAAAAAAAAAAAAAAAAAAAAAAAAAAAAAAAAAAAAAAAAAATTTGAATTAGCAAAAAAAAAAATTAGAAAAAAAAATCTGAATTTAGCAAAAAAAAAAATAAAAATTAGCAAAAAAAAAAAATTTGCAAAAAAAAAAATTAGCAAAAAAAAAAAATCTGAATTAGCAAAAAAAATATAAAAATTAGAAAAAAAAAATCTGAATTACCAAAAAAAAAAAAAAAAAAAAAAAAAAAAAATTGAATTAGCAAAAAAAAAAAAAAAAAATTAGAAAAAAAAAATCTGAAATAGCAAAAAAAAAAAAATCTGAATTGGCAAAAAAAAAAAACAACACAAATTAGCAAAAAAAAATTAGAAAAAAAATGTGAATTAGCAAAAAAAAAAAAAAAAATCTGAATTCGCAAAAAAAAAATTTGAAAAAAAAATCTGAATTAGCAAAAAAAAAAAAATCAGAATTAGCAAAAAAAAAAAAAATCTAAATTAGCAAAAAAAAAAAAAAAACAAAAATCAGAAAAAAAAATCTGAAAAAAAATCTGAATTAGCAAAAAAAAAAAAATAGCAAAAAAAAATCTGAATTAACAAAAAAAAAAAAAATTAGCAAAAAAAAAATCTGAATTAGCAAAAAAAAAAAAAACTGAATTATCAAAAAAAAAAAAATCTGAATTAGCAAAAAAAAAAATAAAAATTAGCAAAAAAAAAAGAAAAAAAAATAAAAAATCTGAATTAGCAAAAAAAAAAATTGAATTACCAAAAAAAAAAAAAAAAAAAAAAAAATTAGAAAAAAAATCTGAATTAGCAAAAAAAAAAAATTAAAATTAAAAAAAAAAATAAAAAAAAATAAAAAAAATCTGAATTAGCAAAAAAAAAAAATCTGATTAGCAAAAAAAAATTAGAAAAAAAAAATCTGAATTAGAAAAAAAAAATTTGAAAAAAAAATCTGAATTAGCAAAAAAAAAAATCAGAATTAGCAAAAAACAAAAAAAAAATCTGAATTTGCAAAAAAAAAAATCTGAATTAGCAAAAAAAAATAAAAATTAGGACAAAAAAAATCTGAATTAGCAAAAAAAAAAAATTAGCAAAACAAAATAAAAATTATAAAAAAAAAAATCTGAATTAGCAAAAAAAAAAAATCTGAATTAGCAAAAAAAAAAAAAATCTAAATTAGCAAAAAAAAAAAATCTAAATTAGCAAAAAAAAAAAAAAAAATCAGAAAAAAAAAATCTGAAAAAAATCTGAATTAGCAAAAAAAAATAAAAAAAAATCTGAATTAGCAAAAAAAAATAAAAATTATAAAAAAAAAAATCTGAATTAGCAAAAAAAAAAATCTGAATTAGCAAAAAAAAAAAAATCTAAATTAGCAAAAAAAAAAAAAAATATAAATTAGCAAAAAAAAAAAAAATTAGCAAAAAAAAAATCTGAATTAGCAAAAAAAAAATCTGAATTAGCAAAAAAAAAAATTAGAAGAAAAAAAATAGAAAAAAAAATCTGAATTAGCAAAAAAAAAAATCTAAATTAGCAAAAAAATTAGCAAAAAAAAATCTGAATTTAGCAAAAAAAAATAAAAATTAGCAAAAAAAAAAAATTGCAAAAAAAAAAAAAATTGCAAAAAAAATTTGCAAAAAAAAAAAAAATTAGCAAAAAAAAAATCTGAATTAGCAAAACAAATATAAAAATTAGAAAAAAAAAATCTGAATTACCAAAAAAAAAAAAAAAAAAATTACAAAAAAAAAAAATGTGAATTAGCAAAAAAAAAAAAAAATTAGCAAAAAAAAAATCTGAATTAGCAAAAAAAAATCTGAATTAGCTAAAAAAAAAAATTAGAAGAAAAAAAATAGAAAAAAAAATCTGAATTAGCAAAAAAAAAAAAAATCTAAATTAGCAAAAAAAATCTGAATTAGCAAAAAAAAATCTGAATTTAGCAAAAAAAAAAATCAAAATTAGCAAAAAAAAAAATAAATTTGCAAAAAAAATTGCAAAAAAAAATTAGCAAAAAAAAAAAATCTGAATTAGCAAAAAAAAAATATAAAAATTAGAAAAAAAATCTGAATTACCAAAAAAAAAAAAAAAAAAAAAAAAAATCTGAATTAGCAAAAAAAAAAAAGAAAAATCTGAATTCGCAAAAAAAAAAATTGGAAAAAAAAAATCTGAATTAGCAAAAAAAAAATAAAAATTAGAAAAAAAAACATTAGCAAAAAAAAAATTAGAAAAAAAAAAATCTGAATTAGCAAAAAAAAAAATATTATAAAAAAAAAAATTTGAATTAGCAAAAAAAAAATCTAAATTAGCAAAAAAAAAAAAAAAAATCAGAAAAAAAATCTGAATTAGCAAAAAATTAGTAAAAAAAAAAAATTTGAATTAGCAAAAAAAAAAAAAAAAAAATTAGCAAAAAAAAAATCTGAATTAGCAAAAAAAAAATCTGAATTTATCAAAAAAAAAATAAAAATTAGCAAAAAAAAAATTAGCAAAAAAAATAGCAAAAAAAAAATTAGCAAAAAAAAAATCTGAATTAGCAAAAAAAAAATATAAAAATTAGAAAAAAAAATCTGAATTACCAAAAAAAAAAAAAAAAAAAAAAAAAAAAAAAAAAAAAATAGAAAAAAAAAAATTTGAATTAGTAAAAAAAAAAATTTGAATTAGCAAAAAAAAAATCTAAATTAGCAAAAAAAAAAAAAAAAAATCAGAAAAAAAATCTGAATTAGCAAAAAATTAGTAAAAAAAAAAAATTTGAATTAGCAAAAAAAAAAAAAAAAAATTAGCAAAAAAAAAATCTGAATTAGCAAAAAAAAAAATCTGAATTTATCAAAAAAAAAATAAAAATTAGCAAAAAAAAAATTAGCAAAAAAATAGCAAAAAAAAAATCTGAATTAGCAAAAAAAAAATATAAAAATTAGAAAAAAAAATCTGAATTACCAAAAAAAAAAAAAAAAAAAAAAAAAAAAAAAAAAAAAAAAAAAAAAAAAAAAATTTGAATTAGTAAAAAAAAAAAAAAAATTTGCAAAAAAAAAAATCTGAATTAGCAAAGAAAAAAAAGAAAAAAAATCTGAATTAGCAAAAAAAAAAAAAAATCTGATTAGCAAAAAAAAATTAGAAAAAAAAATCTGAAATAGCAAAAAAAAAAATCTGAATTAGAAAAAAAAAAAAAAAAAAATTAGCGAAAAAAAAAATCTAAATTAGCAAAAAAAATTATAAAAAAAAAATCTGAATTAGCAAAAAAAAAATCAGAATTAGCAAAAAAAAATTAGAAAAAAAAATCTGAATTAGCAAAAAAAAAAAAAAAAATTAGCAAAAAAAAAAATCTGAATTAGCAACAAAATTAGCAAAAAAAAAAAGAAAAAAAAATCTGAATTGGCAAAAAAAAAATCTGATTAGCAAAAAAAAATTAGAAAAAAAAATCTGAAATAGCAAAAAAAAAAAAAAAAATCTGAATTAGCAAAAAAAAAAAAAAAAATCTGATTAGCAAAAAAAAAATCTGAAATAGCAAAAAAAAAATCTGAATTAGCAAAAAAAAAAAAAAAAAAAAAAAAAAATAGAAAAAAAATCTGAATTAGCAAAAAAAAATAAAAAAAATTAACAAAAAAAAAAAAAAATAGCAAAAAAAAAAATCTGAATTAGCAAAAAAAAAATCTAAATTAGCAAAAAAAATAAAAAAAAATCAGAAAAAAAAATCTGAATTAGCAAAAAAAAAAATTAGCAAAAAAAAAAATCTGAATTAGCAAAAAAAAAAAAAATAGCAAAAAAAAAATCTAAATTAGCAAAAAAAAAAAAATCTGAATTAGAAAAAAAAAATCAGAAATAGCAAAAAAAAAATCTGATAAGCAAAAAAAAATTAGAAAAAAAAATCTGAAATAGCAAAAAAAAAAAAAAAAAATCTGAATTAGCAAAAAAAAAAAAAAAAAAAATCTGAATTAGCAAAAAAAAATCTGATTAGCAAAAAAAATCTGAAATAGGAAAAAAAAATCTGAATTAGCAAAAAAAAAAAATTAGCAAAAAAAAAATGGAAAAAAAATCTGAATTAGCAAAAAAAAAAAAAAATAAAAATTAGCAAAAAAAAAAATAGCAAAAAAAAAAATCTGAATTAGCAAAAAAAAAAAAATTATAAAAAAAAAATCTAAATTAGCAAAAAAAATAAAAAAAAATCAGAAAAAAAATCTGAAAAAAAATCTGAATTAGCAAAAAAAAAAAAAAAATCAGCAAAAAAAAAATCTGAATTAGCAAAAAAAAAATAGCAAAAAAAAAAATTTAAATTAGCAAAAAAAAAAGAAATTATAAAAAAAAAAAATCTGAATAAGAAAAAAAAAATCAGGAAATAGCAAAAAAAAAAAAAAAATCAGAATAAAAATCTGAATTAGCAAAAAAAAAAAAAAAATAGCAAAAAAAAAAATTTTAATTAGCAAAAAAAAAAAAATTAGCAAAAAAAAAAATCTGAATTAGCAAAAAAAAAAAAGAAAAAAAATCTGAATTAGCAAAAAAAAAAAAAAAATCTGATTAGCAAAAAAAAAATTAGAAAAAAAAAATCTGAAATAGCAAAAAAAAAATCTGAATTAGAAAAAAAAAAAAAAATTAGCGAAAAAAAAAATCTAAATTAGCAAAAAAAAAAAAAAAAAAATTATAAAAAAAAATCTGAATTAGCAAAAAAAAAAATCAGAATTAGCAAAAAAAAATTAGAAAAAAAAATCTGAATTAGCAAAAAAAAAAAAAAAATTAGCAAAAAAAAAAATCTGAATTAGCAAAAAAAAAAAATAAAAATTAGCAAAAAAAAAATAGAAAAAAAAAATTAGCAAAAAAAAATCTGAATTAGAAAAAATATATAAAAATTAGAAAAAAAATCTCAATTACCAAAAAAAAAAAAATCTAAATTAGCAAAAAAAAAAAAAAAAAATCAGAAAAAAAATCTGAATTAGCAAAAAAAAAAATCTTAATTTATCAAAAAAAATAAATAAAAAATTAGCAAAAAAAAATAGCAAAAAAAAATTAGCAAAAAAAAAATCTGAATTAGCAAAAAAAAATATAAAAATTAGAAAAAAAAATCTGAATTACCAAAAAAAAAAAAAAAAAAAAAAAAAAAAAAAAAAAAAAAAAATAGAAAAAAAAAATTTGAATTAGTAAAAAAAAAAAAAAAAATTAGCAAAAAAAAAAAATCTGAATTAGCAAAAAAAAAAATCTAAATTAGCAAAAAAAAAAAATAAAAATTAGCAAAAAAAAAATAGAAAAAAAAAATCTGAATTAGCAAAAAAAAAATCTAAATTAGCAAAAAAAAAAAAATCAGAAAAAAAAATCTGAATTAGCAAAAAAAAAAAAAAAAAAAATTTGCAAAAAAAAAATCTAAATTAGCAAAAAAAAAATTATAAAAAAAAAATCTGAATTAGCAAAAAAAAATCAGAATTAGCAAAAAAAAAAAAATTAGAAAAAAAAAATCTGAATTAGCAAAAAAAAAAAATTTTGCAAAAAAAAAAATCTGAATTAGCAAAAAAAAAAAAGAAAAAAAATCTGAATTAGCAAAAAAAAAAAAAAAATCTGATTAGCAAAAAAAAATTAGAAAAAAAAATCTGAAATAGCAAAAAAAAAAAATCTGAATTAGAAAAAAAAAAAAAAAAATTAGCGAAAAAAAAAATCTAAATTAGCAAAAAAAAAAAAAAAAAATTATAAAAAAAAATCTGAATTAGCAAAAAAAAATCAGAATTAGCAAAAAAAAAATTAGAAAAAAAATCTGAATTAGCAAAAAAAAAAAAAAATTAGCAAAAAAAAAATCTGAATTAGCAACAAAATTAGCAAAAAAAAAAAAAGAAAAAAAAATCTGAATTGGCAAAAAAAAATCTGATTAGCAAAAAAAAATTAGAAAAAAAATCTGAAATAGCAAAAAAAAAAAAATCTGAATTAGCAAAAAAAAAAAAAATCTAAATTAGCAAAAAAAAAAAATCTAAATTAGCAAAAAAAAAAAAAAAAAATCAGAAAAAAAAAAATCTGAAAAAAATCTGAATTAGCAAAAAAAAATAAAAAAAAATCTGAATTAGCAAAAAAAAATAAAAATTATAAAAAAAAAAATCTGAATTAGCAAAAAAAAAAAATCTGAATTAGCAAAAAAAAAAAAAATCTAAATTAGCAAAAAAAAAAAAAAAATATAAATTAGCAAAAAAAAAAAAATTAGCAAAAAAAAAATCTGAATTAGCAAAAAAAAAAATCTGAATTAGCAAAAAAAAAAAATTAGAAGAAAAAAAATAGAAAAAAAAATCTGAATTAGCAAAAAAAAAAAATCTAAATTAGCAAAAAAATTAGCAAAAAAAAATCTGAATTTAGCAAAAAAAAATAAAAATTAGCAAAAAAAAAAAATTGCAAAAAAAAAAAAAATTGCAAAAAAAATTTGCAAAAAAAAATAAAAATTAGGACAAAAAAAATCTGAATTAGCAAAAAAAAAAAATTAGCAAAACAAAATAAAAATTATAAAAAAAAAAATCTGAATTAGCAAAAAAAAAAAAATCTGAATTAGCAAAAAAAAAAAAAAATCTAAATTAGCAAAAAAAAAAAATCTAAATTAGCAAAAAAAAAAAAAAAATCAGAAAAAAAAAATCTGGAAAAAAAATCTGAATTAGCAAAAAAAAATAAAAAAAAATCTGAATTAGCAAAAAAAAATAAAAATTATAAAAAAAAAAATCTGAATTAGCAAAAAAAAAAATCTGAATTAGCAAAAAAAAAAAAATCTAAATTAGCAAAAAAAAAAAAAAATATAAATTAGCAAAAAAAAAAAAAATTAGCAAAAAAAAAATCTGAATTAGCAAAAAAAAAATCTGAATTAGCAAAAAAAAAAATTAGAAGAAAAAAAATAGAAAAAAAAATCTGAATTAGCAAAAAAAAAAATCTAAATTAGCAAAAAAATTAGCAAAAAAAAATCTGAATTTAGCAAAAAAAAAATAAAAATTAGCAAAAAAAAAAAAATTGCAAAAAAAAAAAAAATTGCAAAAAAAAATTTGCAAAAAAAAAAAAAATTAGCAAAAAAAAAATCTGAATTAGCAAAACAAATATAAAAAATTAGAAAAAAAAAATCTGAATTACCAAAAAAAAAAAAAAAAAAATTACAAAAAAAAAAAATGTGAATTAGCAAAAAAAAAAAAAAATTAGCAAAAAAAAAATCTGAATTAGCAAAAAAAAATCTGAATTAGCTAAAAAAAAAAATTAGAAGAAAAAAAATAGAAAAAAAAATCTGAATTAGCAAAAAAAAAAAAAAATCTAAATTAGCAAAAAAAATCTGAATTAGCAAAAAAAAATCTGAATTTAGCAAAAAAAAAAATCAAAAATTAGCAAAAAAAAAAATAAATTTGCAAAAAAAAATTGCAAAAAAAAATTAGCAAAAAAAAAAAAATCTGAATTAGCAAAAAAAAAATATAAAAATTAGAAAAAAAATCTGAATTACCAAAAAAAAAAAAAAAAAAAAAAAAATCTGAATTAGCAAAAAAAAAAAAGAAAAATCTGAATTCGCAAAAAAAAAAATTGGAAAAAAAAAATCTGAATTAGCAAAAAAAAAATAAAAATTAGAAAAAAAACATTAGCAAAAAAAAAAATTAGAAAAAAAAAAATCTGAATTAGCAAAAAAAAAAAATATTATAAAAAAAAAATTTGAATTAGCAAAAAAAAAATCTAAATTAGCAAAAAAAAAAAAAAAAATCAGAAAAAAAATCTGAATTAGCAAAAAATTAGTAAAAAAAAAAAATTTGAATTAGCAAAAAAAAAAAAAAAAATTAGCAAAAAAAAAATCTGAATTAGCAAAAAAAAAATCTGAATTTATCAAAAAAAAAATAAAAATTAGCAAAAAAAAAATTAGCAAAAAAAATAGCAAAAAAAAAATTAGCAAAAAAAAAATCTGAATTAGCAAAAAAAAAATATAAAAATTAGAAAAAAAAATCTGAATTACCAAAAAAAAAAAAAAAAAAAAAAAAAAAAAAAAAAAAAATAGAAAAAAAAAATTTGAATTAGTAAAAAAAAAAAATTTGAATTAGCAAAAAAAAAATCTAAATTAGCAAAAAAAAAAAAAAAAAATCAGAAAAAAAATCTGAATTAGCAAAAAATTAGTAAAAAAAAAAAAATTTGAATTAGCAAAAAAAAAAAAAAAAATTAGCAAAAAAAAAATCTGAATTAGCAAAAAAAAAAAATCTGAATTTATCAAAAAAAAAATAAAAATTAGCAAAAAAAAAATTAGCAAAAAAATAGCAAAAAAAAAAATCTGAATTAGCAAAAAAAAAATATAAAAATTAGAAAAAAAAATCTGAATTACCAAAAAAAAAAAAAAAAAAAAAAAAAAAAAAAAAAAAAAAAAAAAAAAAAAAATTTGAATTAGTAAAAAAAAAAAAAAAATTTGCAAAAAAAAAAATCTGAATTAGCAAAGAAAAAAAAGAAAAAAAATCTGAATTAGCAAAAAAAAAAAAAAATCTGATTAGCAAAAAAAAAATTAGAAAAAAAAATCTGAAATAGCAAAAAAAAAAATCTGAATTAGAAAAAAAAAAAAAAAAAAATTAGCGAAAAAAAAAATCTAAATTAGCAAAAAAAATTATAAAAAAAAAATCTGAATTAGCAAAAAAAAAATCAGAATTAGCAAAAAAAAATTAGAAAAAAAAATCTGAATTAGCAAAAAAAAAAAAAAAATTAGCAAAAAAAAAAATCTGAATTAGCAACAAAATTAGCAAAAAAAAAAAGAAAAAAAAAATCTGAATTGGCAAAAAAAAATCTGATTAGCAAAAAAAAATTAGAAAAAAAAAATCTGAAATAGCAAAAAAAAAAAAAAAAAATCTGAATTAGCAAAAAAAAAAAAAAAATCTGATTAGCAAAAAAAAAATCTGAAATAGCAAAAAAAAAAATCTGAATTAGCAAAAAAAAAAAAAAAAAAAAAAAAAATAGAAAAAAAATCTGAATTAGCAAAAAAAAATAAAAAAAATTAACAAAAAAAAAAAAAAAATAGCAAAAAAAAAAATCTGAATTAGCAAAAAAAAAATCTAAATTAGCAAAAAAAATAAAAAAAAATCAGAAAAAAAAAATCTGAATTAGCAAAAAAAAAAATTAGCAAAAAAAAAAATCTGAATTAGCAAAAAAAAAAAAAAATAGCAAAAAAAAAATCTAAATTAGCAAAAAAAAAAAAATCTGAATTAGAAAAAAAAAATCAGAAATAGCAAAAAAAAAATCTGATAAGCAAAAAAAAAATTAGAAAAAAAAATCTGAAATAGCAAAAAAAAAAAAAAAAAAATCTGAATTAGCAAAAAAAAAAAAAAAAAAAAAATCTGAATTAGCAAAAAAAAAATCTGATTAGCAAAAAAAATCTGAAATAGGAAAAAAAAATCTGAATTAGCAAAAAAAAAAAATTAGCAAAAAAAAAAATGGAAAAAAAAATCTGAATTAGCAAAAAAAAAAAAAAATAAAAATTAGCAAAAAAAAAAATAGCAAAAAAAAAAAATCTGAATTAGCAAAAAAAAAAAAATATATAAAAAAAAATCTAAATTAGCAAAAAAAATAAAAAAAAATCAGAAAAAAAAAATCTGAAAAAAAATCTGAATTAGCAAAAAAAAAAAAAAAATCAGCAAAAAAAAATCTGAATTAGCAAAAAAAAAATAGCAAAAAAAAAATTTAAATTAGCAAAAAAAAAAGAAATTATAAAAAAAAAAATCTGAATAGAAAAAAAAAAATCAGAAATAGCAAAAAAAAAAAAAAATCAGAATAAAAATCTGAATTAGCAAAAAAAAAAAAAAATAGCAAAAAAAAAAATTTTAATTAGCAAAAAAAAAAAATTAGCAAAAAAAAAAATCTGAATTAGCAAAAAAAAAAAGAAAAAAAATCTGAATTAGCAAAAAAAAAAAAAAAATCTGATTAGCAAAAAAAAATTAGAAAAAAAAATCTGAAATAGCAAAAAAAAAATCTGAATTAGAAAAAAAAAAAAAAAATTAGCGAAAAAAAAAAATCTAAATTAGCAAAAAAAAAAAAAAAAAAATTATAAAAAAAAAATCTGAATTAGCAAAAAAAAAAAATCAGAATTAGCAAAAAAAAAATTAGAAAAAAAAATCTGAATTAGCAAAAAAAAAAAAAAAATTAGCAAAAAAAAAAATCTGAATTAGCAAAAAAAAAAAATAAAAATTAGCAAAAAAAAAATAGAAAAAAAAAATTAGCAAAAAAAAATCTGAATTAGAAAAAATATATAAAAATTAGAAAAAAAATCTCAATTACCAAAAAAAAAAAAATCTAAATTAGCAAAAAAAAAAAAAAAAATCAGAAAAAAAATCTGAATTAGCAAAAAAAAAAATCTTAATTTATCAAAAAAAATAAATAAAAATTAGCAAAAAAAAATAGCAAAAAAAAATTAGCAAAAAAAAAATCTGAATTAGCAAAAAAAAATATAAAAATTAGAAAAAAAAATCTGAATTACCAAAAAAAAAAAAAAAAAAAAAAAAAAAAAAAAAAAAAAAAAATAGAAAAAAAAAATTTGAATTAGTAAAAAAAAAAAAAAAAAATTAGCAAAAAAAAAAAATCTGAATTAGCAAAAAAAAAAAATCTAAATTAGCAAAAAAAAAAAATAAAAATTAGCAAAAAAAAAATAGAAAAAAAAATCTGAATTAGCAAAAAAAAAATCTAAATTAGCAAAAAAAAAAAAATCAGAAAAAAAAATCTGAATTAGCAAAAAAAAAAAAAAAAAAATTTGCAAAAAAAAAATCTAAATTAGCAAAAAAAAAATTATAAAAAAAAAATCTGAATTAGCAAAAAAAAATCAGAATTAGCAAAAAAAAAAAATTAGAAAAAAAAATCTGAATTAGCAAAAAAAAAAAATTTTGCAAAAAAAAAAATCTGAATTAGCAAAAAAAAAAAAGAAAAAAAAATCTGAATTAGCAAAAAAAAAAAAAAAATCTGATTAGCAAAAAAAAATTAGAAAAAAAAATCTGAAATAGCAAAAAAAAAAATCTGAATTAGAAAAAAAAAAAAAAAAATTAGCGAAAAAAAAAATCTAAATTAGCAAAAAAAAAAAAAAAAAATTATAAAAAAAAATCTGAATTAGCAAAAAAAAATCAGAATTAGCAAAAAAAAATTAGAAAAAAAATCTGAATTAGCAAAAAAAAAAAAAATTAGCAAAAAAAAAATCTGAATTAGCAACAAAATTAGCAAAAAAAAAAAAAGAAAAAAAAATCTGAATTGGCAAAAAAAAATCTGATTAGCAAAAAAAAATTAGAAAAAAAAATCTGAAATAGCAAAAAAAAAAAAAAAAATCTGAATTAGAAAAAAAAAAAAAAAAAAATCTGATTAGCAAAAAAAAAATCTGAAATAGCAAAAAAAAAAAATCTGAATTAGCAAAAAAAAAAAAAAAAAAAATCTGAATTAGCAAAAAAAAATAAAAAAAATTAGCAAAAAAAAAAAAAAAATAGCAAAAAAAAAAAATCTGAATTAGCAAAAAAAAAAAAATTATAAAAAAAAAAATCTAAATTAGCAAAAAAAATAAAAAAAAATCAGAAAAAAAAATCTGAATTAGCAAAAAAAAAAATTAGCAAAAAAAAAAATCTGAATTAGCAAAAAAAAAAAAATAGCAAAAAAAAAAATCTAAATTAGCAAAAAAAAAAAAATTATATAAAAAAAAATCTGAATTAGAAAAAAAAAATCAGAAATAGCAAAAAAAAAATCTGATTAGCAAAAAAAAATTAGAAAAAAAAATCTGAAATAGCAAAAAAAAAAAAAAAAAAAATCTGAATTAGCAAAAAAAAAAAAAAAAAAAAATCTGAATTAGCAAAAAAAAATCTGATTAGCAAAAAAAAATCTGAAATAGCAAAAAAAAATATCTGAATTAGCAAAAAAAAAAAAATTAGCAAAAAAAAAATGGAAAAAAAATCTGAATTAGCAAAAAAAAAAAAAAAAAAAATTAGCAAAAAAAAAAAATAGCAAAAAAAAAAATCTGAATTAGCAAAAAAAAAAAAATTATAAAAAAAAAATCTAAATTAGCAAAAAAAATAAAAAAAAATCAGAAAATAAATCTGAAAAAAAATCTGAATTAGCAAAAAAAAAATCTGAATTAGCAAAAAAAAAAAATAGCAAAAAAAAAATTTAAATTAGCAAAAAAAAAAATCTGAATTAGAAAAAAAAAATCAGAAATAGCAAAAAAAAAATTACAAAAAAAAATGAGCAAAAAAAAATCTGAATTAGAAAAAAAATATAAAAATTAGAAAAAAAAATCTCAATTACCAAAAAAAAAAAAATCTAAATTAGCAAAAAAAAAAAAAAAAAAAATCAGAAAAAAAATCTGAATTAGCAAAAAAAAAAAATTAGCAAAAAAAAAAGTCTGAATTAGCAAAAAATAGCAAAAAAAAATCTAAATTAGCAAAAAAAAAAAAAATTATAAAAAAAAAAATCTGAATTAGCAAAAAAAAAATCAGAATTAGCAAAAAAAAAAATCTAAATTAGCAAAAAAAAAATTAAAATTAGCAAAAAAAAAATCTGAATTAGCAAAAAAATTAGCAAAAAAAAATCTGAATTAGCAAAAAAAAAAAAATCTGATTAGCAAAAAAAAATTAGAAAAAAAAATCTGAAATAGCAAAAAAAAAAAAAAATAAATAGATCAAAAATAAATAAAAAAAAAATGAAAAAACAAAATCTGAATTAGTAAAAAAAAAAAAATCTGATAAGCAAAAAAAAATTAGAAAAAAAAATCTGAAATAGCAAAAAAAAAATCTGAATTAGCAAAAATAAAATCAAAATTAGCAAAAAAAAATCTGAATTAGCAAAAAAAAAAAAAATTATAAAAAAAAAATCTGAATTAGCAAAAAAAAAATCTAAATTAGCAAAAAAAAACAAAAAAAAATCAGAAAAAAAAATCTGAATTAGCAAAAAAAAACATCTGAATTTATCAAAAAAAAAAAAAAAAATTAGCAAAAAAAAAAAAATCTGAATTAGCAAAAAAAAATAAAAAATCTGAATTAGCAAAAAAAAAAAAAAAATCTGATTAGCAAAAAAAAATTAGAAAAAAAAATCTGAAATAGCAAAAAAAAAAAAAAAAATCTGAATTAGCAAAAAAAAAAAATTAGCAAAAAAAAAAATCTAAATTAGCAAAAAAAAAAAAAATTATAAAAAAAAAATCTGAATTAGCAAAAAAAAAAATCAGAATTAGCAAAAAAAAAATTAGAAAAAAAAATTAGCAAAAAAAATCTGAATTAGCAACAAAATTAGAAAAAAAAAAAAAAGAAAAAAAAATCTGAATTAGCAAAAAAAAATCTGATTAGCAAAAAAAAATTAGAAAAAAAAATCTGAAATAGCAAAAAAAAAATTAACAAAAAAAAAAATCTGAATTAGCAAAAAAAAATAAAAATTAGCAAAAAAAAAAAATCTGAATAAGGAAAAAATTAAAAAAAAAATTAGCAAAAAAAATCTGAATTAGCAAAAAAAAAAAACAAAAATTAGCAAAAAAAAAATCTGAATTAGCAAAAAAAAAAAAAAAAATTAGCAAAAAAAATCTGAATTAGCAAAAAAAAAAAAAAAAATTAGCAAAAAAAAAATCTGAATTAGCAAAAAAAAATAAAAATTAGCAAAAAAAAAAAAAAAATCTGAATTAGCAAAAAAAAAAATTAACAAAAAAAAAATCTGAATTAACAAAAAAAAAAATCTGAATTAGCATAAAAAAAAATCTGAATTAGCAAAAAAAATAAAAAAAAAATAACGAAAAAAAATCTGAATTAGCAAAAAAAAAAAAAAATCTGAATTAGCAAAAAAAAAAAAAAATTATCAAAAAAAAATCTGAATTAGCAACAAAATTAGCAAAAAAAAAAGAAGAAAAAAATCTGAATTAGCAAAAAAAAAAAATCTGATTAGCAAAAAAAATTAGAAAAAAAAATCTGAAATAGCAAAAAAAAAAAAAAAAATCTGAATTAGCAAAAAAAAAACACAAAAATTAGCAAAAAAAAAAATAGGAAAAAAATCTGAATTAGCAAAAAAAAAAGAAAAATCTGAATTCGCAAAAAAATAAAATTGGAAAAAAAAATCTGAATTAGCAAAAAAAAAAACACAAAAATTAGCAAAAAAAAAATAGGAAAAAAATCTGAATTAGCAAAAAAAAAAGAAAAATCTGAATTCGCAAAAAAATAAAATTGGAAAAAAAAATCTGAATTAGCAAAAAAAAAAATAAAAATTAGCAAAAAAAAATTAGCAAAAACAAAAAAAATAGCAAAAAACAAAATCTGAATTAGCAAAAAAAAAAAAATAGAAAAAAAAATCTGAATTAGCAAAAAAAATCAAAAAAAAATCTAAATTAGCAAAAAAAAAATCAGAAAAAAAATCTGAAAAAAATTCTGAATTAGCAAAAAAAAAAAATCTGAATTAGCAAAAATTAGCAAAAAAAAAAAATCTAAATTAGCAAAAAAAAAATTATAAAAAAAAAAATCTGAATTAGCAAAAAAAAATCTAAATTAGCAAAAAAAAAAAAGAAAAAAAAATCAGAAAAAAAAATCTGAATTAGCAAAAAATTAGCAAAAAAAAAAAAAATTAGCAAAAAAAAAATCTGAATTAGCAAAAAAAAAAATAAAAATTAGCAAAAAAAAAAATGAGCAAAAAAAATTAACAAAAAAAGATCTGAATTAGCAAAAAAAATATAATTAGAAAAAAAATCTGAATTACAAAAAAAAAAAAAAAAAAAAAAAAAAAAAAAGTGTGAATTAGTAAAAAAAAAAATAAAAATTAGCAAAAAAAAAAAATCTGAATTAGCAAAAAAAAAATCTGAATTAGCAAAAAAAAAAATAATGAAAATTAGCAAAAAAAAAAAAATAGAAAAAAAATCTGAAATAGCAAAAAAAAATCTGAATTAGCAAAAAAAAAATCTGATTAGCAAAAAAAAATTAGAAAAAAAATCTGAAATAGCAAAAAAAAATCTGAATTAGCAAAAAAAAAACAAAAATTAGCAAAAAAAAATTAGTAAAAAAAATCTGAATTAGCAAAAAAAAAGAAAAATCTGAATTCGCAAAAAAAAATTTTGAAAAAAAAAATCTGAATTAGCAAAAAAAAAATTATAAAAAAAAAATCTGAATTAGCAAAAAAAAAATCTAAATTAGCAAAAAAAAAAAAGAAAAAAAAATCAGAAAAAAAAATCTGAATTAGCAAAAAATTAGCAAAAAAAAAAAAAATTAGCAAAAAAAAAATCTGAATTAGCAAAAAAAAAAATAAAAATTAGCAAAAAAAAAATGAGCAAAAAAAATTAACAAAAAAAGATCTGAATTAGCAAAAAAAATATAAAAATTAGAAAAAAAATCTGAATTACAAAAAAAAAAAAAAAAAAAAAAAAAAAAAAAAAGTTTGTGAATTAGTAAAAAAAAAAATAAAAATTAGCAAAAAAAAAAAATCTGAATTAGCAAAAAAAAAATCTGAATTAGCAAAAAAAAAAATAATGAAAATTAGCAAAAAAAAAAAATAGAAAAAAAATCTGAATTAGCAAAAAAAATCAAAAAAAAATCTAAATTAGCAAAAAAAAAAATCAGAAAAAAAATCTGAAAAAATTCTGAATTAGCAAAAAAAAAAAAATCTGAATTAGCAAAAATTAGCAAAAAAAAAAAAATCTAAATTAGCAAAAAAAATAAATTATAAAAAGAAAAATCTGAATTACCAAAAAAAAAAAAAAATAGCAAAAAAAAAAATCTGAATTAGCAAAAAAAAAAAAAAATCTGAATTAGCAAAAAAAAAATAAAAATTAGCAAAAAAAAAAGTCTGAATTAGAAAAAAAAAAATATTAGCAAAAAAATTAGGACAAAAAAATCTGAATTAGCAAAAAAAAAAATTAACAAAAAAAAAAAATCTGAATTAGCAAAAAAAAATAAAAATTAGCAAAAAAAAAAATCTGAATAAGGAAAAAATTAAAAAAAAAATTAGCAAAAAACATCTGAATTAGCAAAAAAAAAAAAACAAAAATTAGCAAAAAAAAAATCTGAATTAGCAAAAAAAAAAATAAAAATTAGCAAAAAAAATCTGAATTAGCAAAAAAAAAAAACAAAAATTAGCAAAAAAAAAACTGAATTAGCAAAAAAAAAAAATCTGAATTAGCAAAAAAAATAAAAATTAGCAAAAAAAAAAAAAAAATCTGAATTAGCAAAAAAAAAATTAACAAAAAAAAAATCTGAATTAACAAAAAAAAAATCTGAATTAGCATAAAAAAAAATCTGAATTAGCAAAAAAAAAAAAAAAAAAAATAACAAAAAAAAATCTGAATTAGCAAAAAAAAAAAACAAAAATTAGCAAAAAAAAAATAGGAAAAAAATCTGAATTAGCAAAAAAAAAAAAAAAAATCTGAATTAGCAAAAAATTAGCAAAAAAAAAAAAATTAGCAAAAAAAAAATCTGAATTAGCAAAAAAAAAAATAAAAATTAGCAAAAAAAAAATGAGCAAAAAAAATTAACAAAAAAAGATCTGAATTAGCAAAAAAAATATAAAAATTAGAAAAAAAATCTGAATTACAAAAAAAAAAAGTTTGTGAATTAGTAAAAAAAAATAAAAATTAGCAAAAAAAAAAAATCTGAATTAGCAAAAAAAAAATCTGAATTAGCAAAAAAAAAAATAATGAAAATTAGCAAAAAAAAAAAAAATAGAAAAAAAAATCTGAATTAGCAAAAAAAATCAAAAAAAAATCTAAATTAGCAAAAAAAAAAATCAGAAAAAAAATCTGAAAAAAATTCTGAATTAGCAAAAAAAAAAATCTGAATTAGCAAAAATTAGCAAAAAAAAAAAATCTAAATTAGCAAAAAAAAATAAATTATAAAAAGAAAAATCTGAATTACCAAAAAAAAAATCAGAATTAGCAAAAAAAAAATTAGAAAAAAAAATCTGAATTAGCAAAAAAAAAAATTAGCAAAAAAAAAATCTGAATTAGCAAAAAAATTAGCAAAAAAAAAAAATCTGAATTAGCAAAAAAAAAAAATCTGATTAGCAAAAAAAAATTAGAAAAAAAAAATCTGAAATAGCAAAAAAAAAAAAATAAATAAAAAAAAAAATCTGAATTAGCAAAAAAAAAAAAATCTGATTAGCAAAAAAAAAAATTAGAAAAAAAAATCTGAAATAGCAAAAAAAAAAAAATCTGAATTAGCAAAAAAAAAAAAAAAAAAATTAGCAAAAAAAAATTAGAAAAAAAATCTGAATTAGCAAAAAAACAAGAAAAATCTGAATTCGCAAAAAAAAAAAAATTGAAAAAAAAATCTGAATTAGCAAAAAAAAATAAAAATTAGCAAAAAAAAAAAAAAAAATCTGAATTAGCAAAAAAAAAAAATCTGAATTAGCAAAAAAAAAATAAAAATTAACAAAAAAAAAAATTAACAAAAAAAAAAATAAAAATTAGCAAAAAAAAATCTGAATTAGCAAAAAAAAAAAAAAAATAGCAAAAAAAAAATCTGAATTAGCAAAAAAAAAAAAAAATCTGAATTAGCAAAAAAAAAATAAAAATTAGCAAAAAAAAAAGTCTGAATTAGAAAAAAAAAAAAAATATTAGCAAAAAAATTAGGACAAAAAAATCTGAATTAGCAAAAAAAAAATTAACAAAAAAAAAAATCTGAATTAGCAAAAAAAAATAAAAATTAGCAAAAAAAAAAAAATCTGAATAAGGAAAAAATTAAAAAAAAAAATTAGCAAAAAAAATCTGAATTAGCAAAAAAAAAACAAAAATTAGCAAAAAAAAAATCTGAATTAGCAAAAAAAAAAAAAAAAATTAGCAAAAAAAATCTGAATTAGCAAAAAAAAAAACTAAAATTAGCAAAAAAAAAATCTGAATTAGCAAAAAAAAAAATCTGAATTAGCAAAAAAAATAAAAATTAGCAAAAAAAAAAAAAAATCTGAATTAGCAAAAAAAAAAATTAACAAAAAAAAAAATCTGAATTAACAAAAAAAAAATCTGAATTAGCATAAAAAAAAATCTGAATTAGCAAAAAAAATAAAAAAAAAATAACGAAAAAAAATCTAATTAGCAAAAAAAAAAAAAAATCTGAATTAGCAAAAAAAAAAAAAAAATTATCAAAAAAAAATCTGAATTAGCAACAAAATTAGCAAAAAAAAAAAGAAGAAAAAAATCTGAATTAGCAAAAAAAAAAATCTGATTAGCAAAAAAAAATTAGAAAAAAAAATCTGAAATAGCAAAAAAAAAAAAAAAAATCTGAATTAGCAAAAAAAAAAACACAAAAATTAGCAAAAAAAAAAAAATAGGAAAAAAATCTGAATTAGCAAAAAAAAAGAAAAATCTGAATTCGCAAAAAAATAAAATTGGAAAAAAAAATCTGAATTAGCAAAAAAAAAAATAAAAATTAGCAAAAAAAAATTAGCAAAAACAAAAAAAATAGCAAAAAACAAAATCTGAATTAGCAAAAAAAAAAAAAAATTATAAAAAAAAAAAATCTGAATTATCAAAAAAAAATCTAAATTAGCAAAAAAAAAAAAAAAATCAGAAAAAAAAATCTGAATTAGCAAAAAAAAAAAAAAAAAAAAAAATCTGAATTAGCAAAAAAAAAAAAATTTAGCAAAAAAAAAAATCTGAATTAGGAAAAAAAAAATAGCAAAAAAAAAAAATCTGAATATACAAAAAAAGAAAAAAAAAAATTTGAATTAGCAAAAAAATAAAAAAATTAGAAAAAAAGCTGAATTTAGCAAAAAAAAAAAAATTTGCAAAAAAAAAAATTGCAAAAAAAAATTAGCAAAAAAAAATATAAAAATTAGAAAAAAAAAAAAAAAAAAAAAAAAAAAAAAAAAAAAAAAAAAAAAAAAAAAAAAAAAAAAAAAAATTTGAATTAGCAAAAAAAAAAATTAGAAAAAAAATCTGAATTTAGCAAAAAAAAAAATAAAAATTTGCAAAAAAAAAAAATTTGCAAAAAAAAAATTAGCAAAAAAAATATAAAAATTAGAAAAAAAAAATCTGAATTACCAAAAAAAAAAAAAAAAAAAAAAAAAAAAAATTGAATTAGCAAAAAAAAAAAAAAAAAAATTAGAAAAAAAAATCTGAAATAGCAAAAAAAAAAAAATCTGAATTGGCAAAAAAAAAAAACAACAAAAATTAGCAAAAAAAAATTAGAAAAAAAATGTGAATTAGCAAAAAAAAAAAAAAAATCTGAATTCGCAAAAAAAAAATTTGAAAAAAAAATCTGAATTAGCAAAAAAAAAAAAATCAGAATTAGCAAAAAAAAAAAAAAAATCTAAATTAGCAAAAAAAAAAAAAAACAAAAATCAGAAAAAAAAATCTGAAAAAAAATCTGAATTAGCAAAAAAAAAAAAATAGCAAAAAAAAAATCTGAATTAACAAAAAAAAAAAAAATTAGCAAAAAAAAAATCTGAATTAGCAAAAAAAAAAAAACTGAATTATCAAAAAAAAAAAAAATCTGAATTAGCAAAAAAAAAATAAAAATTAGCGAAAAAAAAAGAAAAAAAAATAAAAAATCTGAATTAGCAAAAAAAAAAATTGAATTACCAAAAAAAAAAAAAAAAAAAAAAAAATTAGAAAAAAAATCTGAATTAGCAAAAAAAAAAATTAAAATTAAAAAAAAAAAATAAAAAAAAATAAAAAAAATCTGAATTAGCAAAAAAAAAAAATCTGATTAGCAAAAAAAAAATTAGAAAAAAAAAATCTGAATTAGAAAAAAAAAATCTGAATTAGCAAAAAAAAAAATCAGAATTAGCAAAAAACAAAAAAAAAATCTGAATTTGCAAAAAAAAAAATCTGAATTAGCAAAAAAAAATAAAAATTAGGACAAAAAAAATCTGAATTAGCAAAAAAAAAAAATTAGCAAAACAAAATAAAAATTATAAAAAAAAAAATCTGAATTAGCAAAAAAAAAAAAATCTGAATTAGCAAAAAAAAAAAAATCTAAATTAGCAAAAAAAAAAAATCTAAATTAGCAAAAAAAAAATTATAAAAAAAAAAATCTGAATTAGCAAAAAAAAATCTAAATTAGCAAAAAAAAAAAAAGAAAAAAAAATCAGAAAAAAAAATCTGAATTAGCAAAAAATTAGCAAAAAAAAAAAAAATTAGCAAAAAAAAAATCTGAATTAGCAAAAAAAAAATAAAAATTACCAAAAAAAAAAATCTGAATTAGCAAAAAAAAAATCTGAATTAGCAAAAAAAAAAATAATGAAAATTAGCAAAAAAAAAAAAATAGAAAAAAAATCTGAAATAGCAAAAAAAAATCTGAATTAGCAAAAAAAAAATCTGATTAGCAAAAAAAAATTAGAAAAAAAATCTGAAATAGCAAAAAAAAATCTGAATTAGCAAAAAAAAAACAAAAATTAGCAAAAAAAAATTAGTAAAAAAAATCTGAATTAGCAAAAAAAAAGAAAAATCTGAATTCGCAAAAAAAAATTTTGAAAAAAAAATCTGAATTAGCAAAAAAAAAATTATAAAAAAAAAATCTGAATTAGCAAAAAAAAAATCTAAATTAGCAAAAAAAAAAAGAAAAAAAAATCAGAAAAAAAAATCTGAATTAGCAAAAAATTAGCAAAAAAAAAAAAAATTAGCAAAAAAAAAATCTGAATTAGCAAAAAAAAAAAATAAAAATTAGCAAAAAAAAAAAAAATAGAAAAAAAATCTGAATTAGCAAAAAAAATCAAAAAAAAATCTAAATTAGCAAAAAAAAAATCAGAAAAAAAATCTGAAAAAATTCTGAATTAGCAAAAAAAAAAAATCTGAATTAGCAAAAATTAGCAAAAAAAAAAAATCTAAATTAGCAAAAAAAATAAATTATAAAAAGAAAAATCTGAATTACCAAAAAAAAAAAAATAGCAAAAAAAAAAATCTGAATTAGCAAAAAAAAAATCTGAATTAGCAAAAAAAAAATAAAAATTAGCAAAAAAAAAAGTCTGAATTAGAAAAAAAAAAAAAATATTAGCAAAAAAATTAGGACAAAAAAATCTGAATTAGCAAAAAAAAAATTAACAAAAAAAAAAATCTGAATTAGCAAAAAAAAATAAAAATTAGCAAAAAAAAAAAATCTGAATAAGGAAAAAATTAAAAAAAAAATTAGCAAAAAACATCTGAATTAGCAAAAAAAAAAAACAAAAATTAGCAAAAAAAAAATCTGAATTAGCAAAAAAAAAAATAAAAATTAGCAAAAAAAATCTGAATTAGCAAAAAAAAAAAACAAAAATTAGCAAAAAAAAAAACTGAATTAGCAAAAAAAAAAAAATCTGAATTAGCAAAAAAAAATAAAAATTAGCAAAAAAAAAAAAAATCTGAATTAGCAAAAAAAAAATTAACAAAAAAAAATCTGAATTAACAAAAAAAAAATCTGAATTAGCATAAAAAAAAATCTGAATTAGCAAAAAAAAAAAAAAAAAAATCTGAATTAGCAAAAAAAAAAAAACAAAAATTAGCAAAAAAAAAAAATAGGAAAAAAATCTGAATTAGCAAAAAAAAAAAAAAAATCTGAATTAGCAAAAAATTAGCAAAAAAAAAAATTAGCAAAAAAAAAATCTGAATTAGCAAAAAAAAAAATAAAAATTAGCAAAAAAAAAATGAGCAAAAAAAATTAACAAAAAAAGATCTGAATTAGCAAAAAAAATATAAAAATTAGAAAAAAAATCTGAATTACAAAAAAAAAAAAAAAAAAAAAAAAAAAAAAAAGTTTGTGAATTAGTAAAAAAAAATAAAAATTAGCAAAAAAAAAAAATCTGAATTAGCAAA
Source organism: Dioctria linearis (assembly GCA_963930735.1). NCBI lineage: Eukaryota > Metazoa > Arthropoda > Insecta > Diptera > Asilidae > Dioctria > Dioctria linearis. The sequence goes on from CAWVNZ010001341.1 coordinate 171,624, forward strand.
AAAAAAATCTGAATTAGCAAAAAAAAAAATAATGAAAATTAGGAAAAAAAAAAAATAGAAAAAAAAATCTGAATTAGCAAAAAAAATCAAAAAAAAATCTAAATTAGCAAAAAAAAAATCAGAAAAAAATTCTGAATTAGCAAAAAAAAAAATCTGAATTAGCAAAAATTAGCAAAAAAAAAAAATCTAAATTAGCAAAAAAAAATAAATTATAAAAAGAAAAATCTGAATTACCAAAAAAAAAATCAGAATTAGCAAAAAAAAAATTAGAAAAAAAAATCTGAATTAGCAAAAAAAAAAATTAGCAAAAAAAAAATCTGAATTAGCAAAAAAATTAGCAAAAAAAAAAATCTGAATTAGCAAAAAAAAAAAATTCTGATTAGCAAAAAAAAATTAGAAAAAAAAAAATCTGAAATAGCAAAAAAAAAAAAAATAAATAAAAAAAAAAATCTGATTAGCAAAAAAAAAAAAATCTGATTAGCAAAAAAAATCTGAAATAGCAAAAAAAAAAAATCTGAATTAGCAAAAAAAAAAAAAAAAATTAGCAAAAAAAAATTAGAAAAAAAATCTGAATTAGCAAAAAAACAAGAAAAATCTGAATTCGCAAAAAAAAAAAAATTGAAAAAAAAATCTGAATTAGCAAAAAAAATAAAAATTAGCAAAAAAAAAAAAAAAAAATCTGAATTAGCAAAAAAAAAAAAATCTGAATTAGCAAAAAAAAAAATAAAAATTAACAAAAAAAAAAATTAACAAAAAAAAAAATAAAAATTAGCAAAAAAAAATCTGAATTAGCAAAAAAAAAAAAAAAATAGCAAAAAAAAAAAATCTGAATTAGCAAAAAAAAAAAAAATCTGAATTAGCAAAAAAAAAATAAAAATTAGCAAAAAAAAAAGTCTGAATTAGAAAAAAAAAAAAATATTAGCAAAAAAATTAGGACAAAAAAATCTGAATTAGCAAAAAAAAAATTAACAAAAAAAAAATCTGAATTAGCAAAAAAAAAATAAAAATTAGCAAAAAAAAAAAATCTGAATAAGGAAAAAATTAAAAAAAAAATTAGCAAAAAAAATCTGAATTAGCAAAAAAAAAACAAAAATTAGCAAAAAAAAATCTGAATTAGCAAAAAAAAAAAAAAAAATTAGCAAAAAAAATCTGAATTAGCAAAAAAAAAACAAAAATTAGCAAAAAAAAAATCTGAATTAGCAAAAAAAAAAAATCTGAATTAGCAAAAAAAAATAAAAATTAGCAAAAAAAAAAAAAATCTGAATTAGCAAAAAAAAAAATTAACAAAAAAAAAATCTGAATTAACAAAAAAAAAATCTGAATTAGCATAAAAAAAAATCTGAATTAGCAAAAAAAATAAAAAAAAAATAACGAAAAAAAATCTGAATTAGCAAAAAAAAAAAAATCTGGATTAGCAAAAAAAAAAAAAAAATTATCAAAAAAAAATCTGAATTAGCAACAAAATTAGCAAAAAAAAAAGAAGAAAAAAATCTGAATTAGCAAAAAAAAAAATCTGATTAGCAAAAAAAATTAGAAAAAAAAATTTGAAATAGCAAAAAAAAAAAAAAAAATCTGAATTAGCAAAAAAAAAAACACAAAAATTAGCAAAAAAAAAAATAGGAAAAAAATCTGAATTAGCAAAAAAAAAAGAAAAATCTGAATTCGCAAAAAAATAAAATTGGAAAAAAAAATCTGAATTAGCAAAAAAAAAAATAAAAATTAGCAAAAAAAAATTAGCAAAAACAAAAAAAATAGCAAAAAACAAAATCTGAATTAGCAAAAAAAAAAAAAATTATAAAAAAAAAAAATCTGAATTATCAAAAAAAAATCTAAATTAGCAAAAAAAAAAAAAAAAAATCAGAAAAAAAAAATCTGAATTAGCAAAAAAAAAAAAAAAAAAAAAAATCAGAAAAAAAAAAATCTGAATTAGCAAAAAAAAAAAAAATTTAGCAAAAAAAAAAAATCTGAATTAGGAAAAAAAAAATAGCAAAAAAAAAAAATCTGAATTACCAAAAAAAGAAAAAAAAAAAAAATTTGAATTAGCAAAAAAATAAAAAAATTAGAAAAAAAGCTGAATTTAGCAAAAAAAAAAAAATTTGCAAAAAAAAAAAATTGCAAAAAAAAATTAGCAAAAAAAATATAAAAATTAGAAAAAAAAAATCTGAATTACCAAAAAAAAAAAAAAAAAAAAAAAAAAAAAAAAAAAAAAAAAAAAATTTGAATTAGCAAAAAAAAAAATTAGAAAAAAAAATCTGAATTTAGCAAAAAAAAAAATAAAAATTAGCAAAAAAAAAAAATTTGCAAAAAAAAAAATTAGCAAAAAAAAAAATCTGAATTAGCAAAAAAAATATAAAAATTAGAAAAAAAAAATCTGAATTACCAAAAAAAAAAAAATTGAATTAGCAAAAAAAAAAAAAAAAAAAATTAGAAAAAAAATCTGAAATAGCAAAAAAAAAAAATCTGAATTGGCAAAAAAAAAAAACAACAAAAATTAGCAAAAAAAAATTAGAAAAAAAATGTGAATTAGCAAAAAAAAAAAAAAAAATCTGAATTAGCAAAAAAAAAAAATCAGAATTAGCAAAAAAAAAAAAAAAATCTAAATTAGCAAAAAAAAAAAAAAACAAAAATCAGAAAAAAAAATCTGAAAAAAAATCTGAATTAGCAAAAAAAAAAAAACAGCAAAAAAAAAATCTGAATTAACAAAAAAAAAAAAAATTAGCAAAAAAAAAATCTGAATTAGCAAAAAAAAAAAAAACTGAATTATCAAAAAAAAAAAAATCTGAATTAGTAAAAAAAAAAAATAAAAATTAGCAAAAAAAAAAGAAAAAAAAATAAAAAATCTGAATTAGCAAAAAAAAAAATTGAATTACCAAAAAAAAAAAAAAAAAAAAAAAAATTAGAAAAAAAATCTGAATTAGCAAAAAAAAAAATTAAAATTAAAAAAAAAAAATAAAAAAAAATAAAAAAAATCTGAATTAGCAAAAAAAAAAAAATCTGATTAGCAAAAAAAAAATTAGAAAAAAAAAATCTGAATTAGAAAAAAAAAATTTGAAAAAAAAATCTGAATTAGCAAAAAAAAAAATCAGAATTAGCAAAAAACAAAAAAAAAATCTGAATTTGCAAAAAAAAAAATCTGAATTAGCAAAAAAAAATAAAAATTAGGACAAAAAAAATCTGAATTAGCAAAAAAAAAAAATTAGCAAAACAAAATAAAAATTATAAAAAAAAAAATCTGAATTAGCAAAAAAAAAAATCTGAATTAGCAAAAAAAAAAAAAATCTAAATTAGCAAAAAAAAAAAATCTAAATTAGCAAAAAAAAAAAAAAAATCAGAAAAAAAAAATCTGAAAAAAAATCTGAATTAGCAAAAAAAAATAAAAAAAAATCTGAATTAGCAAAAAAAAATAAAAATTATAAAAAAAAAAAATCTGAATTAGCAAAAAAAAAAATCTGAATTAGCAAAAAAAAAAAAAAAAAAAAAAAAAAAAAAAAAAAAAAAAAAATTTGAATTAGCAAAAAAAAAAATTAGAAAAAAAAATCTGAATTTAGCAAAAAAAAAAATAAAAATTAGCAAAAAAAAAAAATTTGCAAAAAAAAAAATTAGCAAAAAAAAAAATCTGAATTAGCAAAAAAAATATAAAAATTAGAAAAAAAAAATCTGAATTACCAAAAAAAAAAAAATTGAATTAGCAAAAAAAAAAAAAAAAAAAATTAGAAAAAAAAATCTGAAATAGCAAAAAAAAAAAATCTGAATTGGCAAAAAAAAAAAACAACAAAAATTAGCAAAAAAAAATTAGAAAAAAAATGTGAATTAGCAAAAAAAAAAAAAAAAATCTGAATTAGCAAAAAAAAAAAATCAGAATTAGCAAAAAAAAAAAAAAAATCTAAATTAGCAAAAAAAAAAAAAAACAAAAATCAGAAAAAAAAATCTGAAAAAAAATCTGAATTAGCAAAAAAAAAAAAACAGCAAAAAAAAAATCTGAATTAACAAAAAAAAAAAAAATTAGCAAAAAAAAAATCTGAATTAGCAAAAAAAAAAAAAACTGAATTATCAAAAAAAAAAAAATCTGAATTAGTAAAAAAAAAAAATAAAAATTAGCAAAAAAAAAAGAAAAAAAAATAAAAAATCTGAATTAGCAAAAAAAAAAATTGAATTACCAAAAAAAAAAAAAAAAAAAAAAAAATTAGAAAAAAAATCTGAATTAGCAAAAAAAAAAATTAAAATTAAAAAAAAAAAATAAAAAAAAATAAAAAAAATCTGAATTAGCAAAAAAAAAAAAATCTGATTAGCAAAAAAAAAATTAGAAAAAAAAAATCTGAATTAGAAAAAAAAAATTTGAAAAAAAAATCTGAATTAGCAAAAAAAAAAATCAGAATTAGCAAAAAACAAAAAAAAAATCTGAATTTGCAAAAAAAAAAATCTGAATTAGCAAAAAAAAATAAAAATTAGGACAAAAAAAATCTGAATTAGCAAAAAAAAAAAATTAGCAAAACAAAATAAAAATTATAAAAAAAAAAATCTGAATTAGCAAAAAAAAAAATCTGAATTAGCAAAAAAAAAAAAAATCTAAATTAGCAAAAAAAAAAAATCTAAATTAGCAAAAAAAAAAAAAAAATCAGAAAAAAAAAATCTGAAAAAAAATCTGAATTAGCAAAAAAAAATAAAAAAAAATCTGAATTAGCAAAAAAAAATAAAAATTATAAAAAAAAAAAATCTGAATTAGCAAAAAAAAAAATCTGAATTAGCAAAAAAAAAAAATCTAAATTAGCAAAAAAAAAAAAAAATATAAATTAGCAAAAAAAAAAAAATTAGCAAAAAAAAAAATCTGAATTAGCAAAAAAAAAATCTGAATTAGCAAAAAAAAAAAATTAGAAGAAAAAAAATAGAAAAAAAAATCTGAATTAGCAAAAAAAAAAATCTAAATTAGCAAAAAAAATCTGAATTAGCAAAAAAATTAGCAAAAAAAAATCTGAATTTAGCAAAAAAAAATAAAAATTAGCAAAAAAAAAAAAATTGCAAAAAAAAAAAAAATTGCAAAAAAAATTTGCAAAAAAAAAAAAAATTAGCAAAAAAAAAATCTGAATTAGCAAAACAAATATAAAAATTAGAAAAAAAAAATCTGAATTACCAAAAAAAAAAAAAAAAAAATTACAAAAAAAAAATGTGAATTAGCAAAAAAAAAAAAAAAATTAGCAAAAAAAAAATCTGAATTAGCAAAAAAAAAATCTGAATTAGCTAAAAAAAAAAAATTAGAAGAAAAAAAATAGAAAAAAAAATCTGAATTAGCAAAAAAAAAAAAATCTAAATTAGCAAAAAAAATCTGAATTAGCAAAAAAAAAATCTGAATTTAGCAAAACAAAAAATCAAAATTAGCAAAAAAAAAAATAAATTTGCAAAAAAAATTGCAAAAAAAAATTAGCAAAAAAAAAAAATCTGAATTAGCAAAAAAAAAATATAAAAATTAGAAAAAAAATCTGAATTACCAAAAAAAAAAAAAAAAAAAAAAAAAAAAAAAATCTGAATTAGCAAAAAAAAAAAGAAAAATCTGAATTCGCAAAAAAAAAAATTGGAAAAAAAAATCTGAATTAGCAAAAAAAAAAATAAAAATTAGAAAAAAAACATTAGCAAAAAAAAAAATTAGAAAAGAAAAATCTGAATTAGCAAAAAAAAAAATATTATAAAAAAAAAATTTGAATTAGCAAAAAAAAAATCTAAATTAGCAAAAAAAAAAAAAAAAAATCAGAAAAAAAATCTGAATTAGCAAAAAATTAGTAAAAAAAAAAAATTTGAATTAGCAAAAAAAAAAAAAAAAAAATTAGCAAAAAAAAAATCTGAATTAGCAAAAAAAAAAATCTGAATTTATCAAAAAAAAAATAAAAATTAGCAAAAAAAAAATTAGCAAAAAAAAAATAGCAAAAAAAAATTAGCAAAAAAAAAATCTGAATTAGCAAAAAAAAAATATAAAAATTAGAAAAAAAAATCTGAATTACCAAAAAAAAAAAAAAAAAAAAAAAAAAATAAAAAAAAAAAAAAAATAGAAAAAAAAATTTGAATTAGTAAAAAAAAAAAAAAAATTAGCAAAAAAAAAAATCTGAATTAGCAAAAAAAAAAATCTAAATTAGCAAAAAAAAAAAATAAAAATTAGCAAAAAAAAAATAGAAAAAAAAATCTGAATTAGCAAAAAAAAATCTAAATTAGCAAAAAAAAAAAATCAGAAAAAAAAATCTGAAAAAAAATCTGAATTAGCAAAAAAAAAAAAAAAAAATTTGCAAAAAAAAAATCTAAATTAGCAAAAAAAAAATTATAAAAAAAAAATCTGAATTAGCAAAAAAAAATCAGAATTAGCAAAAAAAAAAAAATTAGAAAAAAAAATCTGAATTAGCAAAAAAAAAAAAATTTGCAAAAAAAAAAATCTGAATTAGCAAAGAAAAAAAAGAAAAAAAATCTGAATTAGCAAAAAAAAAAAAAAATCTGATTAGCAAAAAAAAATTAGAAAAAAAAATCTGAAATAGCAAAAAAAAAAATCTGAATTAGAAAAAAAAAAAAAAAAAAATTAGCGAAAAAAAAATCTAAATTAGCAAAAAAAAAATTATAAAAAAAAAATCTGAATTAGCAAAAAAAAAATCAGAATTAGCAAAAAAAAATTAGAAAAAAAAATCTGAATTAGCAAAAAAAAAAAAAATTAGCAATAAAAAAAATCTGAATTAGCAACAAAATTAGCAAAAAAAAAAAAGAAAAAAAAATCTGAATTGGCAAAAAAAAATCTGATTAGCAAAAAAAAATTAGAAAAAAAAATCTGAAATAGCAAAAAAAAAAAAAAATCTGAATTAGCAAAAAAAAAAAAAAAAAAATCTGATTAGCAAAAAAAAAATCTGAAATAGCAAAAAAAAATCTGAATTAGCAAAAAAAAAAAAAAAAAAAAAAAAAATAGAAAAAAAATCTGAATTAGCAAAAAAAAATAAAAAAAATTAACAAAAAAAAAAAAAAATAGCAAAAAAAAAAAATCTGAATTAGCAAAAAAAAAATCTAAATTAGCAAAAAAAATAAAAAAAAATCAGAAAAAAAAATCTGAATTAGCAAAAAAAAAAATTAGCAAAAAAAAAAATCTGAATTAGCAAAAAAAAAAAAATAGCAAAAAAAAAATCTAAATTAGCAAAAAAAAAAAAATCTGAATTAGAAAAAAAAAATCAGAAATAGCAAAAAAAAATCTGATAAGCAAAAAAAAATTAGAAAAAAAAATCTGAAATAGCAAAAAAAAAAAAAAAAAAATCTGAATTAGCAAAAAAAAAAAAAAAAAAAATCTGAATTAGCAAAAAAAAATCTGATTAGCAAAAAAAATCTGAAATAGGAAAAAAAAAATCTGAATTAGCAAAAAAAAAAAAATTAGCAAAAAAAAAATGGAAAAAAAATCTGAATTAGCAAAAAAAAAAAAATAAAAATTAGCAAAAAAAAAAATAGCAAAAAAAAAAATCTGAATTAGCAAAAAAAAAAAAATTATAAAAAAAAAATCTAAATTAGCAAAAAAAATAAAAAAAAATCAGAAAAAAAAATCTGAAAAAAAATCTGAATTAGCAAAAAAAAAAAAAAATTAGCAAAAAAAAATCTGAATTAGCAAAAAAAAAATAGCAAAAAAAAAATTTAAATTAGCAAAAAAAAAAGAAATTATAAAAAAAAAAATCTGAATTAGAAAAAAAAAATCAGAAATAGCAAAAAAAAAAAAAAAAATCAGAATAAAAATCTGAATTAGCAAAAAAAAAAAAAAAATAGCAAAAAAAAAAATTTTAATTAGCAAAAAAAAAAAATTAGCAAAAAAAAAAATCTGAATTAGCAAAAAAAAAAAGAAAAAAAATCTGAATTAGCAAAAAAAAAAAAAAAAATCTGATTAGCAAAAAAAAATTAGAAAAAAAAATCTGAAATAGCAAAAAAAAAAATCTGAATTAGAAAAAAAAAAAAAAAAAATTAGCGAAAAAAAAATCTAAATTAGCAAAAAAAAAAAAAAAAAATTATAAAAAAAAAATCTGAATTAGCAAAAAAAAAATCAGAATTAGCAAAAAAAAATTATAAAAAAAAATCTGAATTAGCAAAAAAAAAAAAAAATTAGCAAAAAAAAAAATCTGAATTAGCAAAAAAAAAAAATAAAAATTAGCAAAAAAAAAATAGAAAAAAAAAATTAGCAAAAAAAAATCTGAATTAGAAAAAATATATAAAAATTAGAAAAAAAAATCTCAATTACCAAAAAAAAAAAAATCTAAATTAGCAAAAAAAAAAAAAAAAATCAGAAAAAAAATCTGAATTAGCAAAAAAAAAAATCTGAATTTATCAAAAAAAAAAAATAAAAATTAGCAAAAAAAAAAATTAGCAAAAAAAAATAGCAAAAAAAAATTAGCAAAAAAAAAATCTGAATTAGCAAAAAAAAATATAAAAATTAGAAAAAAAAATCTGAATTACCAAAAAAAAAAAAAAAAAAAAAAAAAAAAAAAAAAAAAATAGAAAAAAAAAATTTGAATTAGTAAAAAAAAAAAAAAAATTAGCAAAAAAAAAAATCTGAATTAGCAAAAAAAAAAATCTAAATTAGCAAAAAAAAAAAATAAAAATTAGCAAAAAAAAAATAGAAAAAAAAATCTGAATTAGCAAAAAAAAAATCTAAATTAGCAAAAAAAAAAAATCAGAAAAAAAAATCTGAAAAAAAATCTGAATTAGCAAAAAAAAAAAAAAAAAAATTTGCAAAAAAAAATCTAAATTAGCAAAAAAAAAATTATAAAAAAAAAATCTGAATTAGCAAAAAAAAATCAGAATTAGCAAAAAAAAAAAATTAGAAAAAAAAATCTGAATTAGCAAAAAAAAAAAAATTTGCAAAAAAAAAAATCTGAATTAGCAAAAAAAAAAAAGAAAAAAAATCTGAATTAGCAAAAAAAAAAAAAAATCTGATTAGCAAAAAAAAATTAGAAAAAAAAATCTGAAATAGCAAAAAAAAAAATCTGAATTAGAAAAAAATTAGCGAAAAAAAAAATCTAAATTAGCAAAAAAAAAAAAAAATAAATTATAAAAAAAAATCTGAATTAGCAAAAAAAAAATCAGAATTAGCAAAAAAAAATTAGAAAAAAAAATCTGAATTAGCAAAAAAAAAAAAAATTAGCAAAAAAAAAATCTGAATTAGCAACAAAATTAGCAAAAAAAAAAAAAGAAAAAAAAATCTGAATTGGCAAAAAAAAATCTGATTAGCAAAAAAAAATTAGAAAAAAAAATCTGAAATAGCAAAAAAAAAAAAAAAAAATCTGAATTAAGAAAAAAAAAAAAAAAATCTGAATTAGCAAAAAAAAATCTGATTAGCAAAAAAAATCTGAAATAGCAAAAAAAAATATCTGAATTAGCAAAAAAAAAAAAATTAGCAAAAAAAAAATGGAAAAAAAATCTGAATTAGCAAAAAAAAAAAAAATAAAAATTAGAAAAAAAAAAATAGCAAAAAAAAAAATCTGAATTAGCAAAAAAAAAAAAATTATAAAAAAAAAATCTAAATTAGCAAAAAAAATAAAAAAAAATCAGAAAAAAAATCTGAAAAAAAATCTGAATTAGCAAAAAAAAAAAAAATTAGCAAAAAAAAAATCTGAATTAGCAAAAAAAAAAATAGCAAAAAAAAAATTTAAATTAGCAAAAAAAAAAAAAATTATAAAAAAAAAAATCTGAATTAGAAAAAAAAAATCAGAAATAGCAAAAAAAAAAATTACAAAAAAAAATGAGCAAAAAAAAATGAGCAAAAAAAAATCTGAATTAGAAAAAAAATATAAAAATTAGAAAAAAAAATCTCAATTACCAAAAAAAAAAAAATCTAAATTAGCAAAAAAAAAAAAAAAAATCATAAAAAAAATCTGAATTAGCAAAAAAAAAAAATTAGCAAAAAAAAAGTCTGAATTAGCAAAAAATAGCAAAAAAAAAATCTAAATTAGCAAAAAAAAAAAAATTATAAAAAAAAAAATCTGAATTAGCAAAAAAAAATCAGAATTAGCAAAAAAAAAAATCTAAATTAGCAAAAAAAAAATAAAAATTAGCAAAAAAAAAAATCTGAATTAGCAAAAAAAAATCTGAATTAGCAAAAAAAAAAAAATCTGATTAGCAAAAAAAAATTAGAAAAAAAAATCTGAAATAGCAAAAAAAAAAAAAATAAATAAATAAAAAATAAATAAAAAAAAAATGAAAAAAAAAATCTGAATTAGCAAAAAAAAAAAAATCTGATAAGCAAAAAAAAATTAGAAAAAAAAATCTGAAATAGCAAAAAAAAAATCTGAATTAGCAAAAAAAAAATAAAAATTAGCAAAAAAAAATCTGAATTAGCAAAAAAAAAAAAATTATAAAAAAAAAATCTGAATTAGCAAAAAAAAAATCTAAATTAGCAAAAAAAAAACAAAAAAAAATCAGAAAAAAAATCTGAATTAGCAAAAAAAAACATCTGAATTTATCAAAAAAAAAATAAAAATTAGCAAAAAAAAATGAGCAAAAAAAATAGCAAAAAAAAATCTGAATTAGCAAAAAAAAAAAAAATCAGAATTAGCAAAAAAAAAATTAGAAAAAAAAATCTGAATTAGCAAAAAAAAAAAAAAAATTAGCAAAAAAAAAAAATCTGAATTAGCAAAAAAAAAAAAAAAATCTGAATTAGCAAAAAAAAAAAAAAATCTGATTAGCAAAAAAAAATTAGAAAAAAAAATCTGAAATAGCAAAAAAAAAAAAAAAAAATCTGAATTACCAAAAAAAAAAATTAGCAAAAAAAAAATCTAAATTAGCAAAAAAAAAAAAATTATAAAAAAAAATCTGAATTAGCAAAAAAAAATCAGAATTAGCAAAAAAAAAATTAGAAAAAAAAATTAGCAAAAAAAATCTGAATTAGCAACAAAATTAGAAAAAAAAAAAAAGAAAAAAAAATCTGAATTAGCAAAAAAAAATCTGATTAGCAAAAAAAAATTAGAAAAAAAAATCTGAAATAGCAAAAAAAAAAAAAAAAAAAAATCTGAATTAGCAAAAAAAAAAAAAAATCTGATTAGCAAAAAAAAAAATCTGAAATAGAAAAAAAAAAAAAAATCTGAATTAGCAAAAAAAAAAAAAAAAAAATTAGCAAAAAAAAATAGAAAAAAAAGATCTGAATTAGCAAAAAAAAAAAAAAATAGCAAAAAAAAAAATCTGAATTAGCAAAAAAAATATCTAAATTAGCAAAAAAAATAAAAAAAAAATCTGAAAAAAAAAATCTGAAAAAAAATCTGAATTAGCAAAAAAAAAAAAATTAGCAAAAAAAAAAAATCTGAATTAGCAAAAAAAAAAAAAAAAATCTAAATTAGCAAAAAAAAAAAATTATAAAAAAAAAAAATCTTAATTAGCAAAAAAAAAAATCAGAAATAGCAAAAAAAAAAAAAAAATTAGCAAAAAAAAATCTGAATTAGCAAAAACATATAAAAATTAGAGAAAAAAAATCTGAATTACCAAAAAAAAAAAAAAAAAAAAAAAAAAATGTGAATTAGCAAAAAAAAAATATAAATTAGCAAAAAAAAAAATCTGAATTAGCAATAAAAAAAAAAATCTAAATTAGCAAAAAAAAATCAGAAAAAAATCAGAAAAAAAAATCTGAATTAGCAAAAAAAAAATTAGCAAAAAAAAAAGTCTGAATTAGCAAAAAAAAAAAATAGCAAAAAAAAAATCTAAATTAGCAAAAAAAAACAAAAAAAAATCAGAAAAAAAAATCTGAATTAGCAAAAAAAAACATCTGAATTTATCAAAAAAAAAATAAAAATTAGCAAAAAAAAAAATGAGCAAAAAAAATAGCAAAAAAAAATCTGAATTAGCAAAAAAAAAAAAAAATCAGAATTAGCAAAAAAAAAATTAGAAAAAAAAATCTGAATTAGCAAAAAAAAAAAAAAAATTAGCAAAAAAAAAAAAATCTGAATTAGCAAAAAAAAAAAAAATCAGAATTAGCAAAAAAAAAATTAGAAAAAAAAATCTGAATTAGCAAAAAAAAAAAAAAAATTAGCAAAAAAAAAAAATCTGAATTAGCAAAAAAAAAAAAAAAAATCTGAATTAGCAAAAAAAAAAAAAAAATCTGATTAGCAAAAAAAAATTAGAAAAAAAAATCTGAAATAGCAAAAAAAAAAAAAAAAATCTGAATTACCAAAAAAAAAATTAGCAAAAAAAAAAATCTAAATTAGCAAAAAAAAAAAAAATTAAAAAAAAAAATCTGAATTAGCAAAAAAAAAATCAGAATTAGCAAAAAAAAAATTAGAAAAAAAAATTAGCAAAAAAAATCTGAATTAGCAACAAAATTAGAAAAAAAAAAAAAAGAAAAAAAATCTGAATTAGCAAAAAAAAATCTGATTAGCAAAAAAAAATTAGAAAAAAAAATCTGAAATAGCAAAAAAAAAAAAAAAAAAAAAAATCTGAATTAGCAAAAAAAAAAAAAAATCTGATTAGCAAAAAAAAAAATCTGAAATAGAAAAAAAAAAAAAAATCTGAATTAGCAAAAAAAAAAAAAAAAAAATTAGCAAAAAAAAAATAGAAAAAAAAGATCTGAATTAGCAAAAAAAAAAAAAATAGCAAAAAAAAAAAATCTGAATTAGCAAAAAAAATATCTAAATTAGCAAAAAAAATAAAAAAAAAATCTGAAAAAAAAAATCTGAAAAAAAATCTGAATTAGCAAAAAAAAAAAAATTAGCAAAAAAAAAAATCTGAATTAGCAAAAAAAAAAAAAAAAATCTAAATTAGCAAAAAAAAAAAAATTATAAAAAAAAAAATCTTAATTAGCAAAAAAAAAAAATCAGAAATAGCAAAAAAAAAAAAAAAATTAGCAAAAAAAAATCTGAATTAGCAAAAACATATAAAAATTAGAGAAAAAAAATCTGAATTACCAAAAAAAAAAAAAAAAAAAAAAAAAAAATTGTGAATTAGCAAAAAAAAAATATAAATTAGCAAAAAAAAAAATCTGAATTAGCAATAAAAAAAAAAATCTAAATTAGCAAAAAAAAATCAGAAAAAAATCAGAAAAAAAAATCTGAATTAGCAAAAAAAAAATTAGCAAAAAAAAAAGTCTGAATTAGCAAAAAAAAAAAATAGCAAAAAAAAAATCTAAATTAGCAAAAAAAAAAAAAATTATAAAAAAAAAAATCTGAATTAGCAAAAAAAAAATCAGAATTAGCAAAAAAAAAAATCTGAATTAGCAAAAAAAAAATAAAAATTAGCAAAAAAAAAATCTGAATTAGCAAAAAAATTAGCAAAAAAAAAAAAAAAAAAAATCTGAATTAGCAAAAAAAAAAAAAAATCTGATTAGCAAAAAAAAAATTAGAAAAAAAAAATCTGAAATAGCAAAAAAAAAAAAAATAAAAAAAAAATAAATAAAAAAAAATGAAAAAAAAAAATAAAAATCTGAATTAGCAAAAAAAAAAAAAAATCTGATTAGCAAAAAAAAAATTAGAAAAAAAAAATCTGAAATAGCAAAAAAAAAATCTGAATTAGCAAAAAAAAAATAAAAATTAGCAAAAAAAAAATAGCAAAAAAAAATCTGAATTAGCAAAAAAAAAAAAAATTATAAAAAAAAAATTATAAAAAAAAATCTGAATTAGCAAAAAAAAATCTAAATTAGCAAAAAAAAAATCAGAAAAAAAATCTGAATTAGCAAAAAATTAGCAAAAAAAAAAAATTTGAATTAGCAAAAAAAAAATCTGAATTAGCAAAAAAAAAAATCTGAATTTATCAAAAAAAAAATAAAAATTAGAAAAAAAAATGAGCAAAAAAATAGCAAAAAAAAATCTGAATTAGCAAAAAAAATTTAAAAATTAGAAAAAAAATCTGAATTACCAAAAAAAAAAAAAAAAAAAAAAATTAGCAAAAAAAAATAATAAAAATTAACAAAAAATAAATTAACAAAAAAAAAAAATCTGAATTAGCATAAAAAAAAATCTGAATTAGCAAAAAAAAATAAAAATTAACAAAAAAAAAAAAAAATAACAAAAAAAAAAATCTGAATTAGCAAAAAAAAAATAAAAATTAGCAAAAAAAAAAATCTGAATTAGCAAAAAAAAAAATAAAAATTAACAAAAAAAAAATCTGAATTAGCAACAAAATTAGCAAAAAAAAAAGAAGAAAAAAATCTGAATTAGCAAAAAAAAAAAAAAAAAAAATTAGCAAAAAAAAATTATAAAAAAAATCTGAATTAGCAAAAAAAAAAAAGAAAAATCTGAATTCGCAAAAAAAAAAATTGGAAAAAAAATCTGAATTAGCAAAAAAAAAAAAAAAAATTAGCAAAAAAAAAAAAATTTGAATTAGCAAAAAAAAAAAAATAAATTAGCAAAAAAAAAAATCTGAATTTAGCAAAAAAATAAAATAAAAATTAGCAAAAAAAAAAATTTGCAAAAAAAAAAAATTGCAAAAAAAAATTAGCAAAAAAAAAAAATCTGAATTAGCAAAAAAAAAAAAAATGTGAATTAGCAAAAAAAAAAAAATAGCAAAAAAAAAAAATAGCAAAAAAAAAAAATCTGAATTAGCAAAAAAAAAATCTGAATTAGCAAAGAAAAAAATAAAAATTAGAAGAAAAAAAATAGAACAAAAAAATCTGAATTAGCAAAAAGAAAAATCTAAATTAGCAAAAAAAAAAAAAAAATCAGAAAAAAAAATCTGAATTAGCAAAAAAATTAGCAAAAAAAAAAAAATCTAAATTAGCAAAAAAAAAAAAATTAAATAAAAAAAAAATCTGAATTAGCAAAAAAAAATCAGATTTAGCAAAAAAAAAAAATTAGAAAAAAAAATCTGAATTAGCAAAAAAATTAGCAAAAAAAAATCTGAATTAGCAAAAAAAAAAAAAAAAATAAAATCTGAAGTAGAAAAAAAAATCTGATTAGCAAAAAAAAATTAGAAAAAAAAATCTGAAATAGCAAAAAAAAAAATAAAAAAAAAATAAAAAAAAAAAAAATCTGAATTAGCAAAAAAAAAAGAAAAATCTGAATTCGCAAAAAAAAAATTTGAAAAAAAAATCTGAATTAGCAAAAAAAAAAAATAAAAATTAGCAAAAAAAAAAAATTAAAAAATTGCAGAAAAAAAAATCTGAATTAGCAAAAAAAAAACAATTTATAAAAAAAAAATCTGAATTAGCAAAAAAAAAATCTAAATTAGCAAAAAAAATCAGAAAAAAAAATCTGAATTAGCAAAAAAAAATTAGCAAAAAAAACAAATTTGAATTAGCAAAAAAAAATTAGCAAAAAAAAATCTGAATTAGCAAAAAAAAAATCTGAATTAGCAAAAAAAAAAAAAAATTAGCAAAAAAAAAATCTAAATTAGCAAAAAAAAAAATTATAAAAAAAAAATCTGAATTAGCAAAAAAAAAAATCAGATTTAGCAAAAAAAAAAATTAGAAAAAAAATCTGAATTAGAAAAAAAAAATAAAAATTAGCAAAAAAAAATCTGAATTAGCAAAAAAAATTTGCAAAAAAAAAAAGAAAAATTAAATCTGAATTAGCAAAAAAAATCTGATTAGCAAAAAAAAAATTAGAAAAAAAAATCTGAAATAGCAAAAAAAAAAAAAAAAAAAAATCTGAATTAGCAAAAAAAAAAAAAAATCTGATTAGCAAAACAAAAAAAAATTAGCAAAAAAAAATCTGAATTAGCAAAAAGAAAAGAAAATTCTGAATTCGCAAAAAAAAAAATTTGAAAAAAAAAATCTGAATTTGCAAAAAAATAACAAAAATTAGCAAAAAAAAATAGCAAAAAAAATCTGAATTAGCAAAAAAAAAAAAATTATAAAAAAAAAAATCTGAATTAGCAAAAAAAAAATTTAAATTAGCAAAAAAAAATCACAAAAAAAATCTGAATTAGCAAAAAAATAAGAAAAATCTGAATTCGCAAAAAAAAAAATTTGAGAAAAAATCTGAATTAGCAAAAAAAAAAATAAAAATTAGCAAAAAAAAAAAAAATAGCAAAAAAAAAAAATCTGAATTCGCAAAAAAAAAAATTTGAGAAAAAATCTGAATTAGCAAAAAAAAAAAAAATAAAATTAGCAAAAAAAAAATTTGAATTAGCAAAAAATTAGCAAAAAAAAATCTGAATTAGCAAAAAAAAAATCTGAATTTAGCAAAAAAAAAAATAAAAATTAGCAAAAAAAAAAAATTAGCAAAAAAAAATAGCAACAAAAAATTAGCAAAAAAAAAAATCTGAATTAGAAAAAAAAAAATCTGAATTAGCAAAAAAAAATCTGAATTAGCAAAAAAAAAAAAATTAAAAAAAAAATCTGAATTAGCAAAAAAAATATAAAAATTAGAAGAAAAAAAATCTGAATTACCAAAAAAAAAAAAAATAAAAAAAAAATAAAAAAAAATTAGAAAAAAAAATGTGAATTAGCAAAAAAAAAAAAAAATAGCAAAAAAAAAAATCTGAATTAGCAAAAAAAAAAAAAATCTGAATTAGCAAAAAAAAATAAAAATTAGCAAAAAAAAAATAGAAAAAAAAAATAAAAAATCTGAATTAGCAAAAAAAAAAAATTGAATTACCAAAAAAAAAAAAAATTTGAAAAAAAATATGAATTAGCAAAAAAAAAATAAAAATAAAAAAAAAATAAAAAAAAAAAATTAAAAAAAAAATCTGAATTAGCAAAAAAAAATAAAAATTAGCAAAAAAAAATCTGAATTAGCAAAAAAAATGAAAATTAGCAAAAAAAATCCGAATTAGCAAAAAAAAAAACAAAAATTAGCAAAAAAAAAAAAAGTCTGAATAAGAAAAAAAAAACAAAAATTAGCAAAAAAAAATTAGAAAAAAAATCTGAATTAGCACAAAAAAAAATCTGAATTCGCAAAAAAAAAAATCTGAATTAGAAAAAAAAAAAATCAGAATTAGCAAAAAAAAAAAATATGAAAAAAATATTTAATTTAAATTAGCAAAAAAAAAATCAGAAAAAAAATCTGAATTAGCAAAAAAAAAATCTGAATTAGCAAAAAAAAAAAAATTAGCAAAAAAAAAAACTGAATTAGCAAAAAAAAATCTAAATTAGCAAAAAAAAAAAATCAGAAAAAAAATCTGAATTAGCAAAAAAAAAAAAAATAGAAAAAAAAAAATTTTAATTAGCAAAAAAAAAAAAATCTGAATTAGCAAAAAAAAAAAAAATCTGAATTTAGCAAAAAAAAAAATAAAAATTAGCAAAAAAAAAAATTAGCAAAAAAAAAAAAAATATCAAAAAAAATTAGCAAAAAAAAATCTAAATTAGCAAAAAAAATATAAAATTAGAAAAAAAAAATCTGAATTACCAAAAAAAAAAAATTTGAATTAGCAAAAAAAAAATCTGAATTTAGCAAAAAAAAAATAAAAATTAGCAAAAAAAAAAATCTAAATTAGCAAAAAAAAAATCTGAATTAGCAAAAAAAAAATCTAAATTAGCAAAAAAAAAAAAATCAGAAAAAAAAAAATCTGAAAAAAAATCTGAATTAGCAAAAAAAAATTAGCAAAAAAAAAAATTTGAATTAGCAAAAAAAAAATAAAAATTAGCAAAAAAAAAATCTGAATTAGCAAAAAAAAAATCTGAATTAGCAAAAAAAAATAAAAATTAGCAAAAAAAAATAGAAAAAAAAATCTGAATTAGCAAAAAAAAAAAAATCTGAATTAGCAAAAAAAAAATAAAAATTAGCAAAAAAAAAATTAAAAAAAAAATCTGAATTTGGCAAAAAAAAAAAATTAGCAAAAAAAAAATTAACAAAGAAAAAAAAATCTGAATTAGCAAAAAAAAATCTGTATTAGCAAAAAAAAAAAAAAATCTGAATTAGCAAAAAAATAATAAAAATTAGCAAAAAAAAAATCTGAATTAGCAAAAAAAAAAAATTAAAAAAAAAATCTGAATTTAGGAAGAAAAAAATTAGCAAAAAAAAAATTAACAAAAAAAAAAAATCTGAATTAGCAAAAAAAAAATCTGTATTAGCAAAAAAAAAAAAATCTGATTAGCAAAAAAAAAATTAGAAAAAAAATCTGAAATAGCAAAAAAAAAAAAGTCTGAATAAGAAAAAAAAAAAAACAAAAATTATCAAAAAAAAATTAGCAAAAAAAAATTAACAAAGAAAAAAAAATCTGAATTAGCAAAAAAAAAATCTGTATTAGCAAAAAAAAAAAAATAGCAAAGAAAATTAGCAAAAAAAAAATCTAAATTAGCAAAAAAAATAAAAAAATTAGAAAAAAAATCTGAATTACCAAAAAAAAAAAATTTGCATTAGCAAAAAAAAAAAATCTGAATTTAGCAAAAAAAAAAAATCTAAATTAGCAAAAAAAAAAATCAGAAAAAAAAATCTGAAAAAAAAATCTGAATTAGCAAAAAAAAAATTTGAATTAGCAAAAAAAAAAAAAAATCTGAATTAGCAAAAAAAAAAAATCTGAATTAGCAAAAAAAAAGTAAAAATTAGCAAAAAAAAATAGAAAAAAAAATCTGAATTAGCAAAAAAAAAAAAATCTGAATTAGCAAAAAAAAAAATAAAAATTAGCAAAAAAAAAATCTGAATTAGCAAAAAAAAATAAAAATTAGCAAAAAAAAAATCTGAATTAGCAAAAAAAAAAAATAAAAAAATCTGAATTAGCAAAAAAAAAAATATGAATTTAGCAAAAAAATAAAAATAAAAATTAGCAAAAAAAAAAAAATTAGCAAAAAAAAAAAAAAAATAGCAAAAAAAAAATCTAAATTAGCAAAAAAAATATAAAAATTAGAAAAAAAATCTGAATTACCAAAAAAAAAAAATTTGAATTAGCAAAAAAAAAAAATCTGAATTTAGCAAAAAAAAAAAATAAAAATTAGCAAAAAAAAAATTAGCAAAAAAAAAAAAAAAAAGCAAAAAAAATTAGCAAAAAAAAAAAATCTAAATTAGCAAAAAAAAAATCTGAATTAGCAAAAAAAAAATCTAAATTAGCAAAAAAAAAAAATCAGAAAAAAAAAAATCTGAAAAAAAAATCTGAATTAGCAAAAAAAAAATTAGCAAAAAAAAAAAAATTTGAATTAGCAAAAAAAAAAATAAAAATTAGCAAAAAAAAATCTGAATTAGCAAAAAAAAAATCTGAATTAGCAAAAAAAATAAAAATTAGCAAAAAAAAATAGAAAAAAAAATCTGAATTAGCAAAAAAAAAAAAAAAATTTGAATTAGCAAAAAAAAAAAAAAAAATTAGCAAAAAAAAAAATCTGAATTAGCAAAAAAAAAATAAAAATTAGCAAAAAAAATAAATCTGAATTAGCAAAAAAAAAAAAAATAAAAAAATCTGAATTAGCAAAAAAAAAAAAAATTAGCAAAAAAAAAATTACAAAAAAAAAAATCTGAATTAGCAAAAAAAAAATCTGTATTAGCAAAAAAAAATCGGAATTAGCAAAAAAAAAAAAAATTAGCAAAAAAAAATTAACAAAAAAAAAAAAATCTTAATTAGCAAAAAAAAATCTGAATTAGCAAAAAAAAAATTAAAAAAAAAATCTGAATTTAGCAAAAAAAATTAGCAAAAAAAAAATCTGAATTAGCAAAAAAAAAAATTAGCAAAAAAAAAAAAAATCTGAATTAGCAAAAAAAAAATTAAAAAAAAAATCTGAATTTGGCAAAAAAAAAAAAATTAGCAAAAAAAAAAAATTGAATTACCAAAAAAAAAAAAAATTTGAAAAAAAATCTGAATTAGCAAAAAAAAAATAAAAATAAAAAAAAAAAAAATAAAAAAAAAATTTAAAAAAAAAATCTGAATTAGCAAAAAAAAAATAAAAATTAGCAAAAAAAAATCTGAATTAGCAAAAAAAAATTAAAATTAGCAAAAAAATCTGAATTAGAAAAAAAAAAAAAATCTGAACTAGCAAAAAAAATAAACATTAGCAAAAAAAAAAATCTGAATTAGCAAAAAAAAACTGAATTAGCAAAAAAA
Source organism: Dioctria linearis (assembly GCA_963930735.1). NCBI lineage: Eukaryota > Metazoa > Arthropoda > Insecta > Diptera > Asilidae > Dioctria > Dioctria linearis. Next base: position 191,502 of record CAWVNZ010001341.1, read on the forward strand.
AATTAAAAATTAACAAAAAAAAAACATTAACAAAAAAAAAAAAATCTGAATTAGCAAAAAAAAAATAAAAATTAGCAAAAAAAAAAATCTGAATTAGCAAAAAAAAATAAAAATTAGCAAAAAAAAAAATCTGAATTAGCAAAAAAAAAAAAATAAAAAAATCTGAATTAGCAAAAAAAAAAAAAAAAAATTAGCAAAAAAAAAATTAACAAAAAAAAAATCTGAATTAGAAAAAAAAAATCTGTATTAGCAAAAAAAAAATCGGAATTAGCAAAAAAAAAAAAAAATTAGCAAAAAAAAAATTAACAAAAAAAAAATCTTAATTAGCAAAAAAAAAATCTGAATTAGCAAAAAAAAAATTAAAAAAAAAAATCTGAATTTAGCAAAAAAAAATTAGCAAAAAAAAAATCTGAATTAGCAAAAAAAAAAAAAATAAGCAAAAAAAAAAATTAAAAAAAAAAAAAAAAATCTGAATTAGCAAAAAAAAAATCTGAATTAGCAAAAAAAAAAATTAAAAAAAAAATCTGAATTTGGCAAAAAAAAAAAAAAAATTAGCAAAAAAAAAAATTAACAAAGAAAAAAAAATCTGAATTAGCAAAAAAAAAAATCTGTATTAGCAAAAAAAAAAAATCTGAATTAGCAAAAAAATAATAAAAATTAGCAAAAAAAAAATCTGAATTAGCAAAAAAAAAAAAAAAATTAAAAAAAAAATCTGAATTTAGGAAAAAAAAAATTAGCAAAAAAAAAAAATTAACAAAAAAAAAAATCTGAATTAGCACAAAAAAACTGTATTAGCAAAAAAAAAAAATCTGATTAGCAAAAAAAAAATTAGAAAAAAAATCTGAAATAGCAAAAAAAAAAAAAGTCTGAATAAGAAAAAAAAAAAACAAAAATTAGCAAAAAAAAATTAGAAAAAAAATCTGAATTAGCACAAAAAAAAAATCTGAATTCGCAAAAAAAAAATCTGAATTAGAAAAAAAAAAATCAGAATTAGCAAAAAAAAAAAAAATATGAATTAGCAAAAAAAAAAATTTAATTTAAATTAGCAAAAAAAAAATCAGAAAAAAAATCTGAATTAGCAAAAAAAGAAATCTGAATTAGCAAAAAAAAAAAAATTAGCAAAAAAAAAATCTGAATTAGCAAAAAAAAATCTAAATTAGCAAAAAAAAAAATCAGAAAAAAAATCTGAATTAGCAAAAAAAAAAAAAAATAGCAAAAAAAAAAAATTTTAATTAGCAAAAAAAAAAAAATTAGCAAAAAAAAAAATCTGAATTAGCAAAAAAAAAAAATCTGAATTTAGCAAAAAAAAAAAGTAAAAATTAGCACAAAAAAAAAATTAGCAAAAAAAAAAAAAAAATAGCAAAAAAAATTAGCAAAAAAAAAAAATCTAAATTAGCAAAAAAAATATAAAAATTAGAAAAAAAATCTGAATTACCAAAAAAAAAATTTGAATTAGCAAAAAAAAAAAATCTGAATTTAGCAAAAAATAAATAAAAATTAGCAAAAAAAAAAATTAGCAAAAAAAAAAAAATAGCAAAAAAAATTAGCAAAAAAAAAAAATCTAAATTAGCAAAAAAAAAATCTGAATTAGCAAAAAAAAAAATCTAAATTAGCAAAAAAAAAAAAAATCAGAAAAAAAAAATCTGAAAAAAAATCTGAATTAGCAAAAAAAAAATTAGCAAAAAAAAAAATTTGAATTAGCAAAAAAAAAATAAAAATTAGCAAAAAAAAAATCTGAAATAGCAAAAAAAAAAATCTGAATTAGCAAAAAAAATATAAATTAGCAAAAAAAAATAGAAAAAAAAATCTGAATTAGCAAAAAAAAAAAAAATCTGAATTAGCAAAAAAAAAATAAGAATTAGCAAAAAAAAAAATTAAAAAAAAAATCTGAATTTGGCAAAAAAAAAAATTAGCAAAAAAAAAATTAACAAAGAAAAAAAAATCTGAAATAGCAAAAAAAAATCTGTATTAGCAAAAAAAAAAAAAATCTGAATTAGCAAAAAAATAATAAAAATTAGCAAAAAAAAATCTGAATTAGCAAAAAAAAAAAATTAAAAAAAAAATCTGAATTTAGGAAAAAAAAAATTAGCAAAAAAAAAATTAACAAAAAAAAAAAATCTGAATTAGCAAAAAAAAAATCTGTATTAGCAAAAAAAAAAATCTGATTAGCAAAAAAAAAATTAGAAAAAAAATCTGAAATAGCAAAAAAAAAAAAGTCTGAATAAGAAAAAAAAAAAAACAAAAATTAGCAAAAAAAAATTAGAAAAAAAATCTGAATTAGCACAAAAAAAAAATCTGAATTCGCAAAAAAAAAATCTGAATTAGAAAAAAAAAAATCAGAATTAGCAAAAAAAAAACAATATGAATTAGCAAAAAAAAAAATTTAATTTAAATTAGCAAAAAAAAAATCAGAAAAAAAATCTGAATTAGCAAAAAAAAAATCTGAATTAGCAAAAAAAAAAAAATTAGCAAAAAAAAAATCTGAATTAGCAAAAAAAAATCTAAATTAGCAAAAAAAAAAAAAATCAGAAAAAAAATCTGAATTAGCAAAAAAAAAAAAAAAATAGCAAAAAAAAAAATTTTAATTAGCAAAAAAAAAAAAAATTAGCAAAAAAAAAATCTGAATTAGCAAAAAAAAAAATCTGAATTTAGCAAAAAAAAAAAATAAAAATTAGCAAAAAAAAAAAAATTAGCAAAAAAAAAAAAAAATAGCAAAAAAAATTAGCAAAAAAAAAAATCTAAATTAGCAAAAAAAATATAAAATTTAGAAAAAAAAATCTGAATTACCAAAAAAAAAAATTTGAATTAGCAAAAAAAAAAATCTGAATTTAGCAAAAAAAAAATAAAAATTAGCAAAAAAAAAAATTAGCAAAAAAAAAAAAATAGCAAAAAAAATTAGAAAAAAAAAAAAATCTAAATTAGCAAAAAAAAAATCTGAATTAGCAAAAAAAAAATCTAAATTAGCAAAAAAAAAAAATCAGAAAAAAAAAATCTGAAAAAAAATCTGAATTAGCAAAAAAAAATTAGCAAAAAAAAAAATTTGAATTAGCAAAAAAAAAATAAAAATTAGCAAAAAAAAAATCTGAATTAGCAAAAAAAAAAATCTGAATTAGCAAAAAAAAATAAAAATTAGCAAAAAAAAATAGAAAAAAAAATCTGAATTAGCAAAAAAAAAAATCTGAATTAGCAAAAAAAAAATAAAAATTAGCAAAAAAAAAATCTGAATTAGAAAAAAAAAAAAATAAACAAATCTGAATTAGCAAAAAAAAATAAAAAAAAAAATTAGCAAAAAAAAAAAATTAACAAAAAAAAAATCTGAATTAGCAAAAAAAAAATCTGTATTAGCAAAAAAAAAATCGGAATTAGCAAAAAAAAAAAAAATTAGCAAAAAAAAAATTAACAAAAAAAAAAAATCTTAATTAGCAAAAAAAAATCTGAATTAGCAAAAAAAAAAATTAAAAAAAAAATTAAAAAAAAAAATCTGAATTTAGCAAAAAAAATTAGCAAAAAAAAAATCTGAATTAGCAAAAAAAAAAAAAAATTAGCAAAAAAAAAAAAATTAAAAAAAAAAAAAATCTGAATTAGCAAAAAAAAAATCTGAATTAGCGCAAAAAAAAAATTAAAAAAAAAATCTGAATTTGGCAAAAAAAAAAAAATTAGCAAAAAAAAAATTAAGAAAGAAAAAAAAATCTGAATTAGCAAAAAAAAAATCTGTATTAGCAAAAAAAAAAATTTGCATTAGCAAAAAAAAAAATCTGAATTTAGCAAAAAAAAAATCTAAATTAGCAAAAAAAAAAAATCAGAAAAAAAAAATCTGAAAAAAAAAATCTGAATTAGCAAAAAAAAAATAAAAATTAGCAAAAAAAAAAATCTGAATTAGCAAAAAAAAATAAAAATTAGCAAAAAAAAATCTGAATTAGCAAAAAAAGAAAAATAAAAAAATTTGAATTAGCAAAAAAAAAAATCTGAATTTAGCAAAAAAAAAAAAATAAAAATTAATTAGCAAAAAAAAAAAAAATAGCAAAAAAAAAATCTAAATTAGCAAAAAAAATATAAAAATTAGAAAAAAAATCTGAATTACCAAAAAAAAAAAAATTTGAATTAGCAAAAAAAAAAAATCTGAATTTAGCAAAAAAAAAAATAAAAATTAGCAAAAAAAAAATTAGCAAAAAAAAAAAAAATAGCAAAAAAAATTAGCAAAAAAAAAAAATCTAAATTAGCAAAAAAAAAATCTGAATTAGCAAAAAAAAATCTAAATTAGCAAAAAAAAAAATCAGAAAAAAAAAAATCTGAAAAAAAATCTGAATTAGCAAAAAAAAATTAGCAAAAAAAAAAAATTTGAATTAGCAAAAAAAAAAAAATAAAAATTAGCAAAAAAAAATCTGAATTAGCAAAAAAAAATCTGAATTAGCAAAAAAAATAAAAATTAGCAAAAAAAAATAGAAAAAAAAATCTGAATTAGCAAAAAAAAAAAAAAATTTGAATTAGCAAAAAAAAAAAAAAAATTAGCAAAAAAAAAATCTGAATTAGCAAAAAAAATAAAAATTAGCAAAAAAATAAATCTGAATTAGCAAAAAAAAAAAAATAAAAAAATCTGAATTAGCAAAAAAAAAAAAAAATTAGCAAAAAAAAAAATTAACAAAAAAAAAAATCTGAATTAGCAAAAAAAAAATCTGTATTAGCAAAAAAAAATCGGAATTAGCAAAAAAAAAAAAATTAGCAAAAAAAAAATTAACAAAAAAAAAAATCTTAATTAGCAAAAAAAAAATCTGAATTAGCAAAAAAAAAATTAAAAAAAAAATCTGAATTTAGCAAAAAAAATTAGCAAAAAAAAAATCTGAATTAGCAAAAAAAAAAAATTAGCAAAAAAAAAAAAATCTGAATTAGCAAAAAAAAAATCTGAATTAGCAAAAAAAAAATCTGAATTTGGCAAAAAAAAAAATTAGCAAAAAAAAAAATTTAATTACAAAAAAAAAAAAAATTTGAAAAAAAATCTGAATTAGCAAAAAAAAAATAAAAATAAAAAAAAAATAATAAAAAAAAAATTTAAAAAAAAATCTGAATTAGCAAAAAAAAAAATAAAAATTAGCAAAAAAAATCTGAATTAGCAAAAAAAAATGAAAATTAGCAAAAAAATCTGAATTAGAAAAAAAAAAAAAATCTGAACTAGCAAAAAAAATAAACATTAGCAAAAAAAAAAAAAATCTGAATTAGCAAAAAAAAATCTGAATTAGCAAAAAAAAATTAAAAATTAACAAAAAAAAAACATTAACAAAAAAAAAAAATCTGAATTAGCAAAAAAAAAATAAAAATTAGCAAAAAAAAAAATCTGAATTAGCAAAAATAAATAAAAATTAGCAAAAAAAAAAAATCTGAATTAGCAAAAAAAAAAAAATAAAAAAATCTGAATTAGCAAAAAAAAAAAAAAAAATTAGCAAAAAAAAAATTAACAAAAAAAAAATCTGAATTAGCAAAAAAAAAATCTGTATTAGCAAAAAAAAAATCGGAATTAGCAAAAAAAAAAAAATTAGCAAAAAAAAAATTAAAAAAAAAAAATCTTAATTAGCAAAAAAAAAATCTGAATTAGCAAAAAAAAATTTAAAAAAAAAATCTGAATTTAGCAAAAAAAATTAGCAAAAAAAAAATCTGAATTAGCAAAAAAAAAAAAAATAAGCAAAAAAAAAAAATTAAAAAAAAAAAAAATCTGAATTAGCAAAAAAAAAAATTAAAAAAAAAATCTGAATTTGGCAAAAAAAACAAAAATTAGCAAAAAAAAAAAATTAACAAAGAAAAAAAAATCTGAATTAGCAAAAAAAAAATCTGTATTAGCAAAAAAAAAAAAATCTGAATTAGCAAAAAAATAATAAAAATTAGCAAAAAAAAAATCTGAATTAGCAAAAAAAAAAAAATTAAAAAAAAAATCTGAATTTAGGAAAAAAAAAATTAGCAAAAAAAAAATTAACAAAAAAAAATCTGAATTAGCAAAAAAAAAATCTGTATTAGCAAAAAAAAAAATCTGATTAGCAAAAAAAAAATTAGAAAAAAAATCTGAAATAGCAAAAAAAAAAAGTCTGAATAAGAAAAAAAAAAACAAAAATAAGCAAAAAAAAATTAGAAAAAAAATCTGAATTAGCACAAAAAAAAAATCTGAATTCGCAAAAAAAAAAAAAATAGCAAAAAAAAAAAATCTGAATTAGCAAAAAAAAATCTAAATTAGCAAAAAAAAAAAAAAATCTGAATTAGCACAAAAAAAAAATCAGAATTAGCAAAAAAAAAAAAAATATGAATTAGCAAAAAAAAAAATTTAATTTAAATTAGCAAAAAAAAAATCAGAAAAAAAATCTGAATTAGCAAAAAAAAAATCTGAATTAGCAAAAAAAAAAAAAATAGCAAAAAAAAAAATCTGAATTAGCAAAAAAAAATCTAAATTAGCAAAAAAAAAAAAAATCTGAATTAGCAAAAAAAAAAAAAAAATAGCAAAAAAAAAATTTTAATTAGCAAAAAAAAAAAAAATTAGCAAAAAAAAAAATCTGAATTAGCAAAAAAAAAAAATCTGAATTTAGCAAAAAAAAAAAAAATAAAAATTAGCAAAAAAAAAAAAATTAGCAAAAAAAAAAAAAAATAGCAAAAAAAATTAGCAAAAAAAAAAATCTAAATTAGCAAAAAAAATATAAAAATTAGAAAAAAAATCTGAATTACCAAAAAAAAAAATTTGAATTAGCAAAAAAAAAAATCTGAATTTAGCAAAAAAAAAATAAAAATTAGCAAAAAAAAAATTAGCAAAAAAAAAAAAATAGCAAAAAAAATTAGCAAAAAAAAAAAATCTAAATTAGCAAAAAAAAAATCTGAATTAGCAAAAAAAAAATCTAAATTAGCAAAAAAAAAAAAAATCAGAAAAAAAAAATCTGAAAAAAAATCTGAATTAGCAAAAAAAATTAGCAAAAAAAAAAAATTTGAATTAGCAAAAAAAAATAAAAATTAGCAAAAAAAAAATCTGAATTAGCAAAAAAAAAAATCTGAATTAGCAAAAAAAAATAAAAATTAGCAAAAAAAAATAGAAAAAAAAATCTGAATTAGCAAAAAAAAAAAAATCTGAATTAGCAAAAAAAAAATAAAAATTAGCAAAAAAAAAAATCTGAATTAGCAAAAAAAAATAAAAATTAGCAAAAAACAAAATCTGAATTAGCAAAAAAAAAAAATAAAAAAATCTGAATTAGCAAAAAAAAAAAAAAAAATTAACAAAAAAAAAATCTGAATTAGCAAAAAAAAAATCTGTATTAGCAAAAAAAAAATCGGAATTAGCAAAAAAAAAAATTAGCAAAAAAAAAATTAACAAAAAAAAAAATCTTAATTAGCAAAAAAAAATCTGAATTAGCAAAAAAAAAATTAAAAAAAAAATTAAAAAAAAATCTGAATTTAGCAAAAAAAATTAGCAAAAAAAAAATCTGAATTAGCAAAAAAAAAAAAAAATTAGCAAAAAAAAAAAAAATTAAAAAAAAAAAAATCTGAATTAGCAAAAAAAAAATCTGAATTAGCGCAAAAAAAAATTAAAAAAAAAATCTGAATTTGGCAAAAAAAAAAAAATTAGCAAAAAAAAAATTAACAAAGAAAAAAAAATCTGAATTAGCAAAAAAAAAATCTGTATTAGCAAAAAAAAAATAGCAAAGAAAATTAGCAAAAAAAAATCTAAATTAGCAAAAAAAATATAAAAATTAGAAAAAAAATCTGAATTACCAAAAAAAAAAAATTTGAATTAGCAAAAAAAAAAAATCTGAATTTAGCAAAAAAAAAATCTAAATTAGCAAAAAAAAAAAAAATCAGAAAAAAAATCTGAATTAGCAAAAAAAAATTAGCAAAAAAAAATTTGAATTAGCAAAAAAAAAAATAAAAATTAGAAAAAAAAAAATCTGAATTAGCAAAAAAAAAAAATCTGAATTAGCAAAAAAAAAATAAAAATTAGCAAAAAAAAATAGAAAAAAAAATCTGAAATAGCAAAAAAAAAAAATCTGAATTAGCAAAAAAAAAATAAAAATTAGCAAAAAAAAAAATCTGAATTAGCAAAAAAAAATAAAAATTAGCAAAAAAAAAAAAAATTAGCAAAAAAATAGCAAAAAAAAAACTAAATTAGCAAAAAAAATATAAAAATTAGAAAAAAATCTGAATTACCAAAAAAAAAAAAATTTGAATTAGCAAAAAAAAAAAAATCTGAATTTAGCAAAAAAAAAAATAAAAATTAGCAAAAAAAAAATTAGCAAAAAAAAAAAAAAATAGCAAAAAAAATTAGCAAAAAAAAAAATCTAAATTAGCAAAAAAAAAATCTGAATTAGCAAAAAAAAAAATCTAAATTAGCAAAAAAAAAAAAAATCAGAAAAAAAAAATCTGAAAAAAAAATCTGAATTAGCAAAAAAAAAAAATTAGCAAAAAAAAAAAAATTTGAATTAGCAAAAAAAAAATAAAAATTAGCAAAAAAAAATCTGAATTAGCAAAAAAAAAATCTGAATTAGCAAAAAAAATAAAAATTAGCAAAAAAAAATAGAAAAAAAAATCTGAATTAGCAAAAAAAAAAAAAAAATTGAATTAGCAAAAAAAAAAATAAAAATTAGCAAAAAAAAAATCTGAATTAGCAAAAAAAAATAAAAATTAGCAAAAAAATAAATCTGAATTAGCAAAAAAAAAAATAAAAAAATCTGAATTAGCAAAAAAAAAAAAAAATTAGCAAAAAAAAAATTAACAAAAAAAAAAATCTGAATTAGAAAAATCTGTATTAGCAAAAAAAAAATCGGAATTAGCAAAAAAAATTAGCAAAAAAAAATTAACAAAAAAAAAAAAATCTTAATTAGCAAAAAAAAATCTGAATTAGCAAAAAAAAAAATTTTAAAAAAAATCTGAATTTAGCAAAAAAAATTAGCAAAAAAAAAATCTGAATTAGCAAAAAAAAAATTAGCAAAAAAAAAAAAAAAATCTGAATTAGCAAAAAAAAAATCTGAATTAGCAAAAAAAAAATTAAAAAAAAAATCTGAATTTGGCAAAAAAAAAAAAATTAGCAAAAAAAAAATTAACAAAGAAAAAAAAATCTGAATTAGCAAAAAAAAAATCTGTATTAGCAAAAAAAAAAAAATCTGAATTAGCAAAAAAATAATAAAAATTAGCAAAAAAAAATCTGAATTAGCAAAAAAAAAAAATTAAAAAAAAAATCTGAATTTAGGAAAAAAAAAATTAGCAAAAAAAAAATTAACAAAAAAAAAAAATCTGAATTAGCAAAAAAAAAATCTGTATTAGCAAAAAAAAAAAATCTGATTAGCAAAAAAAAATTAGAAAAAAAATCTGAAATAGCAAAAAAAAAAAAAAAGTCTGAATAAGAAAAAAAAAAACAAAAATTAGCAAAAAAAAATTAGAAAAAAAATCTGAATTAACAAAAAAAAAAATCTGAATTAGCAAAAAAAAAATCTGTATTTAGCAAAAAAAAAATAAAAATTAGCAAAAAAAAAAAATTAGCAAAAAAAAAAATAGCAAAAAAAAATTAGCAAAAAAAAATCTGAATTAGAAAAAAAAAAAAAAAAAATCTGAATTAGCAAAAAAAAATCTGAATTAGCAAAAAAAAAAATAAAAATTAAAAAAAAAATCTGAATTAGCAAAAAAAAAATATAAAAATTAGAAGAAAAAAAATCTGAATTACCAAAAAAAAAAAAAAATAAAAAAAAAATAAAAAAAAATTAGAAAAAAAATGTGAATTAGCAAAAAAAAAAAATAGGAAAAAAAAAAATCTGAATTAGCAAAAAAAAAAAAAATCTGAATTAGCAAAAAAAAAATAAAAATTAGCAAAAAAAAAATAGAAAAAAAAAACTGAATTAGCAAAAAAAAAAATTGAATTACCAAAAAAAAAAAAATTTGAAAAAAAATCTGAATTAGCAAAAAAAAAAAAATAAAAATAAAAAAAAAAATAAAAAAAAAATTAAAAAAAAATCTGAATTAGCAAAAAAAAATAAAAATTAGCAAAAAAAGTCTGAATTAGCAAAAAAAAATGAAAATTAGCAAAAAAAATCTGAATTAGCAAAAAAAAAACAAAAATTAGCAAAAAAAAATCTGAATTAACAAAAAAAAAAAAAAATCTGAACTAGCAAAAAAAATAAACATTAGCAAAAAAAAAAAATCTGAATTAGCAAAAAAAAAAAAAATCTGAATTAGCAAAAAAAAAAAATAAAAATTAACAAAAAAAAAATCTGAATTAGCAAAAAAAAATAAAAATTAGCAAAAAAAAAATCTGAATTAGCAAAAAAAAATAAAAATTAGCAAAAAAAAAATCTGAAATAGCAAAAAAAAAAAAAAATAAAAAAATCTGAATTAGCAAAAAAAAAAAAAAAAAATTAGCAAAAAAAAAATTAACAAAAAAAAAAATTTGAATTAGCAAAAAAAAAATCTGTATTAGCAAAAAAAAAATCGGAATTAGCAAAAAAAAAAAAAAATCTGATTAACAAAAAAAAAATTAGAAAAAAAAATCTGAAATAGCAAAAAAAAAAAATCTGAATTAGCAAAAAAAAAAACAAAAATTAGCAAAAAAAAAATAATTAAAAAAAAAAAAAAATCTGAATTAGCAAAAAAAAAAATTAAAAAAAAATCTGAATTTGGCAAAAAAAAAAAAAATTAGCAAAAAAAAAAATTAACAAAGAAAAAAAAATTTGAATTAGCAAAAAAAAAATCTGTATTAGCAAAAAAAAAAAAATCTGAATTAGCAAAAAAATAATAAAAATTAGCAAAAAAAAAATCTGAATTAGCAAAAAAAAAAAATTAAAAAAAAAATCTGAATTTAGGAAAAAAAAAATCTGAATTAGCAAAAAAAAAATCTGTATTAGCAAAAAAAAAATCTGATTAGCAAAAAAAAAATTAGAAAAAAAATCTGAAATAGCAAAAAAAAAAAAGTCTGAATAAAAAAAAAAAAAACCAAAAATTAGCAAAAAAAATTAGAAAAAAAATCTGAATTAGCACAAAAAAAAAATCTGAATTCGCAACAAAAAAAATCTGAATTAGCAAAAAAAAAAATCAGAATTAGCAAAAAAAAAAAAATATGAATTAGCAAAAAAAAAAAATTAATTTAAATTAGCAAAAAAAAAATCAGAAAAAAAAATCTGAATTAGCATAAAAAAAATTTGAATTAGCAAAAAAAAAAAAAATTAGCAAAAATAAAAATCTGAATTAGCAAAAAAAAATCTAAATTAGCAAAAAAAAAAAAAAATTAGCAAAAAAAAATAATTAAAAAAAAAAAAAATCTCAATTAGCAAAAAAAAATCTGAATTAGCAAAAAAAAAATTAAAAAAAAAATCTGAATTTGGCAAAAAAAAAAAAATTAGCAAAAAAAAAATTAACAAAGAAAAAAAAATCTGAATTAGCAAAAAAAAAATCTGTATTAGCAAAAAAAAAAAAATCTGAATTAGCAAAAAAATAATAAAAATTAGCAAAAAAAAAATCTGAATTAGCAAAAAAAAAAAATTAAAAAAAAAATCTGAATTTAAGAAAAAAAAAATCTGAATTAGCAAAAAAAAAATCTGTATTAGCAAAAAAAATCTGATTAGCAAAAAAAAAATTAGAAAAAAAATCTGAAATAGCAAAAAAAAAAAAGTCTGAATAAGAAAAAAAAAACTAGAAAAAAAATCTGAATTAGCACAAAAAAAAAATCTGAATTCGCAAAAAAAAAATCTGAATTAGCAAAAAAAAAATCAGAATTAGCAAAAAAAAAAATATGAATTAGCAAAAAAAAAAATTAATTTAAATTAGCAAAAAAAAAATCAGAAAAAAAAATCTGAATTAGCAAAAAAAAAATTTGAATTAGCAAAAAAAAAAAAAAATTAGCAAAATAAAAATCTGAATTAGCAAAAAAAAATCTAAATTAGCAAAAAAAAAAAAATCAGAAAAAAATCTGAATTAGCAAAAAAAAAAAAAAAAAATAGCAAAAAAAAATTTTTAATTAGCAAAAAAAAAAAAATTA